>MU770531.1:6992-21383 GCA_026770625.1 Nicotiana glauca | reverse complement strand
TCATCGAAATTCAATTCCGAGTCCTCTAACTCACAAGTCAACGTCCAGTTGACTTTTCCAAACTAACTCTTCCTTAAATAGACTAATTGTCCCATTTCCTACCAAACTCGATCCGAAATGACTCAAATTTTGCACACAAGTCACATTCGACATTACGGACTTACCCCAACTTTCGGAATCGCATTCCGACCCAGATATCAAAATTTTCACTAACGGTCGAATTTTCTCAAAAACCTTCAAATTCCTATATTTAGCCAAATGACTTCAAAATGACCACCGGACATCCAAATTCACTTCTGATCGCGTTCCCAACTCCAGAATCACCATACGGAGCTATTCCCAGACTCGGATTCCAAACGGACATCTATAACTCTAAAATGCCTTCCAACCCAAATTTATGAAATTCTTCTGAAATACTAACGTCCACCATATACGCCGAAATGCTCACGGGTTTTCCAAAAAACAAATCCGGACATACGCCCAAGTCCAAAATCATCATACGAACATGTTGGAACTTTCAGATCTCAATTCCGAGGTCATTTACTCAAAATTCCAATCCTAGTTCATTTCTTCAACTTTAAGCTTTCAAAAATGAGAATTTCCATTTAGATTTGACTCCAAACTTCCTGAATTTTAATTATGAATATACACACAAGTCAATATACCTGAGATGAAGCTGCTCATAGCCTCAATCTGCTGAATGACGCGCCGGAGCTCAAAATGACCGGTCGGGTCGTTACATTTCCCATGTCTGTAGGGTTCGCAATTGTGAACCCAGTTTCGTATTTCCCATATATGCAGCCCAACATATTTTATACTTAACCAATTTTGAGTTTCATTTTTCACATTTTCTCAAACTCAAACACCCATAGGCGATTTTCCAAGAAATCTTTCTTCTCCAAATCAATTGTAAGTTAATTTTTACTCATTTCTTTTGATCATTAACATCATTTAACATGTTTTTCACTTAACATCAATGATTTTCACAGGTGAAATTGGGGGTTTTGGGTAGAGCCTAGGTTTTCTAAAAAATTGAGGATTTGGACCTCAATTTGAGGTCCGATTTCAAAACAAATTACATATTTGAGTTCGTGGGGGAATGGGTAACAGGGTTTTGTTTCGAACCTCGGGTTTTGACCACGTGGGCCTAGGGGCGAGTTTGGAATTTTTGGGAAAACTTTGGGAAATTCATTTTTGTACATTCAAATTGATTTATTTAATGTTTATTAAATTAATTAAGTAATTTGTGGCTAGATTCGAGCGAATTGGAGGTGGATTCACGGGGTAAAGCCATAGTTGAGGCTTGAGTTGAGTTTAAGGCTTTGAGGTAAGTGTTTGTTTTAACCCTAGCTTCAGGGAATAGGAGTTGAGTCTTATTTGCTACTTGCTAATTTTCGAGTACGATGTATAGGCATGGTGACGAGTATCTATACATTGGTGTCTAGCATGACCGTGAGTCCTTATTTTGTGATTAGTTTGGATGTTGTTATGCCTTCCATGCTTAGTTGATGACTTCTATATGTTATAAAGAGCTTGTGAAAGAAATTGTGATCTTTGAACTTCGTGGAGCATTGGCTCGAGTTGAAATGTAAATTGAGAAGGTATATGAGATAAGTAAATCCTTGGAGCAATAGCTCAAGTGGTAATGTGAACTATGAGATGAAAGTGAAAGAAAGACAAAGAGGTAATGATTTATTCCCTTGTCGGGACGTTGTTGATTATTGATGTTGTGCCCTTGCCGGGTTTTTAATTGTTTGCTTGTATTTCCTTACCGGGATTTCCATTATAATTTTATTATTTCCCTTGCCCTTGTTTATGATTGTTGATTGGGTGAGGAAGAGTGTTAAAGCACGAAGGGTGATTCCGTGCATTGTTTGCATCTTGTGAGGAAAGAGTGTAAAGCACGAAGGGTGATGTCGTGCATTGCTTGTTATTGTGAGGAAAAGAGAGTAAAGCATGAAGGGTGATGTCGTGCCGCACGATGTGCCATTCCGTGCCGATTCTATTGATTACTTGTGAGGTATGAGAGTAAAGTACGAAGGGTGATACCGTGCATGTTTGATATACTATTGCTTGGTGAGGATGCGCGTAAAAGCACGAAGGGTGATGTCGTGCACTTTTTGATCTGTGTTTCTTGTTGTTGGATGAGTTGTGTTTTTCCTTGATATCAGTCTATTTATACTTGAAATTGTACCTCCCCACAACATGTCCCCCCCATATTGTTTATTGGCCTTGTATTTCGATTTTGCGGTATATATATAATTGCACAGGTTTATATGGTAGTCCAGTCTAGCCTCGTCACTACTTCGTCGGGGGTAGGCTATACATTTACCAGCACATGGGGTCGGTTGTGTTGATACTACACTATGTTATTTTGCACAGATCTAGGTTTCGGACAGCAGTAGCAGCAGCATTAGTGTGGGAGCAGGCCTTCAGTCCAGCGAGACCCGAGGTAGCCCTGCAGGCGTCTGCAGGCCCGGCGTCTCCCTTATCTTCTCTTTTAGTCTGTTATCTCATTGTGTCGAGACAAACAATTTGTGTTTCTTTCAGACGTTGTATTTAGTATTCTTAGCAGTTCGTGAGTACAGTGACACCAATCTTGGGTAGAGAATTTTGTTGAACTTTCTGCATTTCTATTCAGTTTTATATAATGCTAAGACTTTCGCTTATTATTGAATTGGTTGCTTTCATATTTTGCCGTTAATTGTTAAAATGAGTTATATCATTAATGGAAAGGTAATCAGTACTTGGCTTGCTTAGCTCTCATTAGTAGGCGCCATCACGACTTACGAGGGTGGGAAATCCGGTTCGTGACATATATGAATTGGAATTTTAGGATATGAATTGTGCCTTTAGGATATGAATTGGACTTTTAGTTTATGAATTGAAATTTTAGGATATCACTTGAACTTTTGTGGATATGAGTTGAACCTTTAGGATATGAATTAAAATTTTAGGATATGAATTACTACTCTGTTCTTTCGCAGTTGGCGAGAACACGTGCTTTTTCATCTTTCGATCAGCACTCTGAGCCCCAAGCAGCTCCCGCTAGGGGCAGAGGATGAGGTCGTGCTAGAGGCCGAGGTAGGGGCAGATTTCAGCCCCGAGGAGCAGCACCAGTGGCGAAGCCTCTGGTCGACTTTAGCAAGTAGGGGCCCAGACTCCTGCTACTCGTACACCGGAGTAGGTAGCTCCTAAGGTTCAGGCTCCAGCAGTTCAACCAGTTTGAGCAGCTCAGCCGGGTGTGGTAGCCCAGGCAGGTGATGGGGCAGCCATGTATGTCGATGCTTTATGGAGATTGGATAGGTTCACTAAGCTCTTTACTACTACTTTCTGCGGTACACGCACCGAGGATCCTCAGGATTATTTGGACAGTTGCCACGAGGTTCTTCGGAACATGGGTATTGTGGAGTCCAATAGAGTTGTCTTTTCTGCATTTCGCCTATCTGGATCCGCCAAGACTTGGTGGAGGGATTTCTGTTTAGCTAGGCCAGCAGGGTCTCCAGCCTTGACCTGGGAGCAGTTCACTCATATATTTCTGGAGAAGTTTCTCCCTGTCACACAGAGTGAGGCCCATCGGAGGTAGTTTGAGCGTCTCCATCAGGGATTTATATCAGTCACCCAGTACGAGACCGAGTTTATTGAGTTGGCTCGCCATGCTACTGTCATACTCCTCATTGAGAGGGAGAGGGTGAGACGGTTTATTGATGGACTAATCCAGCCTATTCGTCTCCAGATGGATAGAGAGGCGGGGAGTGATATTACTTTCCAGGAGGACGCCAATGTGGCCCGGAGGATCGAGATGGTATTGCCACATGGGGGTAGTCATAGAGCAAAAGAGACCCCGTCAGTCAGGCCGATTTAGTGGTGCCTCATCTGGAGGTAGAGATTCTTATGATAAGGGTCAGCCTTCTAAGCCTTTCCAGTCATCCCTCCAGTTTTCTCAGGGTGCCCGAGGTGACCGTGGTTTCCGTGGGCATTGTTTTGATCAGCAACCATTCAGTACGCCGCTGCTTCAGAGTTTCCCTGGTGGTTATTCAGGTCGAAAGGGCCAGCAGACTCAGCAGTTGAGGACTTTTTACACTTGTGTTGACACGGGTCATATTGCCAGATTTTGCGCTCGAACACTGAGCAGTTATCAGCATCAGGGTTCTCGTGCCATGGTTCAGGCACCAGCTGCTCCACAGCCCGCCCATCTAGTTAGAGGTGGGGGTAGAGGGGCCAGAGGGAGAGGTAGAGTTCATAGAGGTGGAGCTCAGACCGCCAGAGGTGGAGGCCAACCAGCAGCAGGCCGTCTTGGAGAGGCAGATCAGAGTGGTGGGGCCCAGCCCCGATGTTATTCTCTTTAGGATAGGCCCAAGGCAAAGGCTTCAAATGCGGTTATTAAAGGTACGGTTCTGGTTTATGATAGAGATGCTTCAGTGTTGTTTGATCCAGGGTCTACGTATCTGTGTGTGTCATCCTATTTTGCCTCGTATTTGATGATGCCTAGTGATGCATTGGGTATTCCTGTTTATGTGTCTACGCCAGTGGGTAATTCCATCGTGGTCGATCGAGTCCATCGCTCTTGCGTTGTGGTGATTGGTGGTCTAGAGACTCGTGTAGATCTGTTGCTTTTAGATATGGTCGACTTTGATATTATATTGGGGATGGACTGGTTATCACCCTATCACACTATCTTGGGCTGTCATGCTAAGACTGTGACCTTAGCTTTACCGGGTATGCCTCGCTTAGAGTGGAGAAGGACTCCAGGTCATTCTACCCGCAGTGTCATATCGTATATGATGGCTCGGCATATGGTCGAGGAGGGGTGTATGGCATATTTAGCTTATATTTGAGATTCTAGTGCTGAGGCTCCCTCTATCGATTCTGTGCCCGTTGTTTGTGAGTTCCCTGATGTTTTTCCTTCATACCTATTGGGCATGCCACCCGACCGGGACATTGATTTATGTATTGATATGGTTCTGGCCACTCAGCCCATTTTGATTATGCCATATCGTATGGCCCCGTCGGAGTTGAAGGAGTTAAAAGTGCAGTTGCAGAATTTGCTTGAGAAGGGTTTCATTAGACCTAGTATGTCTCCTTGGGGTGCTCCGGTATTATTTGTTAAGAAGAAGGATGGGTCAATGAGGATGTGTATTGATTACCGAAAATTGAACAAGGTAACGGTCAAGAATAAGTATCCGCTGCCGAGTATTGATGATTTGTTCAACCAGCTTCAGGGTGCTAGGGTATTCTCCAAGATCGACTTGCGATTCGGGTACCATCAGTTGAGGATTAGGGCATCCGATATCCCTAAGACAGCTTTCCGCACTCGGTATGGGCATTATTAGTTCTTGGTTATGTCATTCGGGTTGACAAATGCCCCAACAGCTTTCATGGACTTGATGAACCGAGTGTTCAGGCCTTATTTGGATTCATTCGTGATAGTGTTCATTGATGATATATTGATGTACTCCCACAGCCAGGAGGAGCACGAGCAGCACCTTAGAGTGGTTCTTTAGACTCTGAGGGATAATTAGTTATATGCTAAGTTCTCGAAGTGTGAATTCTAGTTGGGTTCAATTACATTTCTGGGTCATGTTGTATTAGCAGAGGGTATTCAGGTCGACCCAAAGAAGATAGAGGCAGTCAAAAACTGGCCTAGACCAGTATCAACTATAGAGATTTGGAGATTCTTGGGGTTGGCAGGCTACTACAGACGGTTCGTGGAGGGATTTTCATCTATTGCAGCCCCGATGACCAGATTGACCAAGAAGGGTACCCAGCTTAGATGGTCGGATGAGTGTGAGGTAAGCTTTCAGAAGCTCAAGACAGCTCGGACTACAACATCGGTGTTGGATTTGCCTACAGGTTTAGGGCTTTATACAGTCTATTGTGATGCTTCCCGTATTGGGCTTGAAGCAGTGCTGATGCAGGATGGCAAGGTCATTGCCTATGCTTCGAGGTAGTTGAAGATTCATATGAAGAACTATCTAGTGCATGATCTAGCGTTGGCAGCCATTGTTCACGCATTGAAGATCTGGAGGCATCATTTGTATGGCGTGACGGGTGAGGTGTTCACTGATCACAAGAGTCTTCAGTACTTGTTCAAGCAAAAGGAGTTGAATTTTAGGCAGAGGAGGTGGTTGGAGTTGTTGAAGGATTATGATATCACCAATTTTTATCATCCGGGGAAGGATAATGTAGTGGCCGGTGCTTTGAGTAGAAAGTCAACCAACATGGGCAGTCTTGCTTATATTCTGGTCAGTCAGAGGCGGTTTGCGTTGGATGTTTAGGCTCTAGCCAATTAGTTCGTGAGACTGGATGTTTCTGAGCCCAGTCGTGTGTTAGCTTGTACGGTCGCTCGTTCTTCATTATTGGAGCATATCCGTGATTGACAGTTTGATGATCCCCATTTGTGTATCCTTAGAGACATGGTGCAACGAGGAGGTGCCAAGCAGGTTAACTTAGATGCAGATGGAGTTTTGAGATTGCAAGGGCGATTTTGTGTGCCCAATGTGGATGGGTTTCCGAGAGTTGATTTTGGAGGAGGCCCATAGTTCCAAATACTCTATTCATCCGGGCGTCGTGAAGATGTATCAAGACTTGTGACAATATTATTGGTGATGTAGGATGAATAAGGATATTGTAGCATATGTGGCTCGTTGTTTGAATTTTTAGCAGGTTAAGTACGAGCGTCAGAGGCCTGGTGGTTTACTTCAGAGGATTGAGCTTCCCGAGTGGAAGTGGGAGCGAATTACTATGGATTTTGTTACTCGGCTTCCCTTGACTCGAAAGAAGTTCGATGCGATATGGTTTATTGTTGATAGGCTGACCAAGTCAGCACATTTCATTCCTGTGGCAGTCTCCTATTCTTTTGAGGGGTTCGCTGAGATCTATATTTGGGAGATTGTTCTCCTTCATGGTGTGCCCGTGTCTATCATTTCAGATCGGGGTACGCAGTTTACCTCGCGATTCTGGAGAGCAATTCATCAAGAGTTGGGCATACGGGTAGATTTGAGCACAGCATTTCATCCCCAGATGGACGGTCAGTCCGAGCGGACTATTCAGATTTTGGAGGATATGCTCCGAGCTTGTGTTATTGATTTTGGAGGTTCGTGGGATCAATTATTGCCTTTAGTAGAGTTTGCCTACAACATAAGCTACCAGTCAAGCATCCAGATGGCTCCTTATAAGGCTTTATATGGTAGGCGATGTCGGTCTCCGGTTGGATGGTTTGAGCTGGGAGAGGCTCTGTTGTTAGGTACGGATTTGGTTCAGGAGGCCTTGGACAAGGTCAAGATCATTCAAGATAGGCTTCGTTCAGCTCAGTCTAGGAAAAAGAGCTATGCAGATCGTAAGGTTTGAGATGTAGCTTTCATGGTTGGTGAGCGGGTATTGCTCCGAGTGTCGCCTATGAAGGGCGTGATGAGATTTGGGAAAAAGGGCAAGCTTAGCCCTAGATTCATTGGTCCATTTGAGATTCTTGATCAAGTGGAAGATGTGGCTTATAGACTTGCATTGCCGCCTGGCTTATCAGCCGTGCATCCAGTTTTTCATGTATCCATGGTTCGGAGGTATCACGGCGATCCAGCTCACGTGTTAGATTTCAGCACTATCTAGTTGGACAAGGACTTGTCTTATGAGGAGGAGACAATAGCTATTTTGGACAGGCAGGTTTTTCAATTGAGATCCAAACATTTTCCTTCTATTCGTGTTCTGTTGAGAGGCCAGCCTCCTGAGACATCGACCTGGGTGTCTGAGTCTGATATACGGAGTCGTTATCCTTATCTTTTCCCCCACTCAGGTACTTCTTTCTTTTGTCCCTTTGAGGACGAACGGTTATTTTAGAGGTGGAGAATGTGACGACCCAAAGGGGTCATCACTTGTTTCCTTACTCATTTTGTGCTTCTGAGGCCTTGAAAACCTTATTTGGAGTTGCCTCGTTTTGTGTGTGTAGTCTGGGCGCATAGCCGGAAAGCTTAAATATAAATTCTGTGAGAAAAATTCTAATTTTTTATATTAAATTATTTAAATTTGACTTTGATCACATTTTGGGCAAACAGATCCGGACCCGTGATTTGACGGTCTCGAAGGGTCCGTAGGAAAATATAGGACTTGGGCGTATTCCCGGAATCAAATTCCGAGGTCCCAAGCCCGAGAAATGAATTTTTGTGTGAAATTGTTTTCTGGAAATAATTAAGGAAATTGGAAATGAAATTTGATTTAAAGACTGTGGTATCGGGCCCGTATTTTGGTTCCGGCTCCCGGTACATGTGTTATATATGGTTTACGCACCTTCTGTAAAGTTTGGGTGAAATCGGACGTCGTTTGACGTGTTTCGGACTTAAAACTCTAATTTGAAAGTTTATGAAGTTTGAGGGAAAAACTTGTGATTTTGAGGTTTGATTTATTGTTTTGGATGTTATTTTGGCGATTTGATAGCACGAGTAAGTCCGTAGGATGTTATTAAGGTCGTGTGCATATTTGGTTTGGAGCCTCGAGGGTTTTGGGTGAGTTTTGGATAGGTGTCGGATTGCATTTTTGCATTTTTGGAAAATATGGTATCACTGATCTGCAGGCTTCGCATTTGCGAAGGTCCAACTCTCACAAATACGAAGACTGGTTCGCAAATGCAAAACCAGCCCAGGCCTGTCAATGTTCGCAAATGCGAAGCCATTCCTCGCAAATGCGAAGGTCAAGGGTTCGCAAATGCAGGACCTTATTCGCAAATGTGAAGGTCCCTTGATAGGCCTGAGTTCGCAAATGCGAACAAAAATGTCGCATTTCCCATGTATGCAAGGTTCGCAATTGCGAACCCAGTTTCGTATTTCCTATATCCGCGGCCTAGCATATTTTATACTAAACCGATTTTGAGCTTCATTTTTCACATTTTCTCAAACTCAAACACCCATAGGCGATTTCTAAGAAATCTTTCTTCTCGAAATCAATTGTAAGTTAATTTTTACTCATTTCCTTCAATCATTAACATCATTTAACATGTTTTCCACTTAACATCAATGATTTTTATGGGTGAAATTGGGGGTTTTGGGTAGAACCTAGGTTTTCTAAAACAATTGGGGATTTGGACCTCAATTTTTGAGCTCCGATTTCAAAACAAATTACATATTTGAGTTCGTGGGGGAATGGGTAATCGGATTTTAGTTCGAATCTCGGGTTTTGACCACGTGGGCCCGAGGGCGATTTTGGAATTTTTGGGAAAAACTTTGGGAAATTTATTTTTATGCATTCAAATTGATTCATTTAATGTTTATTAAAGTAATTAAGTAATTTGTGGCTAGATTCAAGTGGATTGGAGGTGGATTCACGGGGTAAAGCCATAGTTGAGGCTTGAGTTGAGTTCAAGGCTTTGAGGTAAGTGTTTGGTTTAACCCTAGATTGAGGGAATAAGAGTTGAGTCTTATTTGCTAATTGCTAATTGTCGAGTACGATGTATAGGCATGGTGACGAGTATCTATACATTAGGGTATAGCATGACCGTGAGTCCTTATTTTGTGAATAGTTTGGATGTTGTTATACCTTCCATGCTTAATTGATGACTTCTATATGTTATAAAGAGCTTATGAAAGAAATTGTGATCTTTGAACTTCGTGGAGCATTGGCTCGAGTTGAAATGTAAATTGTGAAGGTATGTGAAATAAGTAAATCCTTGGAGCATTGGCTTAAGTGGTAATATGAACTATGAGATGAAAGTGAAAGAAAGAGAAAGAGGTAATGATTTGTTCCCTTGTCGGGACGTTGTTGATTATTGATGTCGTGCCCTTGCTGGGTTTTTAATTGTTTGCTTGTATTCCCTTGCCGGGATTTCCATTATCATTTTATTATTTCCCTTGCCCTTGTTTGTGATTGTTGATTGGGTAAGGAAGAGTGTTAAAGCACGAAGGGTGATGTCGTGCATTGTTTGATTCTTGTGAGGAAAGAGTGTAAAGCACGAAGGGTAATGCCGTACATTGCTTGTTATTGTGAGGAAAAGAGAGTAAAGCACGAAGGGTGATGTTGTGCCGCATGATGTGCCATTCTGTGTCAATTCTCTTGAGTATATGCGAGGTATGAGAGTAAAAGCACAAAGGGTGATGCCGTGCACATTTGATATACTATTGCTTGGTGAGGATGAGAGTAAAAGCACGAAGGGTGATGTCGTACACTTGTTGATCTTTGTTTCTTGTTGTTGGATGTGTTGTGTTTTTCCTTGACATCAGTCAATTTATACTTGAAACTGTACCTCCCCACAACATGTCCCCCCCATATTGTTTATTGGCCTTGTATTTCGATTTTGCTGTATATATATAATTGCACAGGTTTATATGGTAGTCCCGTCTAGCCTCGTCACAACTTCATCGGGGTTAGGCTAGACATTTACCAGCACATGGGGTCGGTTGTGTTGATACTACACTATGCTATTTTGCACAGATCCAGGTTTCGGATAGCAGTAGCAGCAGCATTAGTGTGGGAGCAGGCCTTTAGTCCAGCGAGACCCGAGGTAGCCCTGCAGGCGTCTGCAGGCCCGGCGTCTCCCTTATCTTCTCTTTTAGTCTGTTATCTCATTGTGTTGAGACAAACAATTTGTGTTTCTTTCAGACGTTGTATTTAGTATTCTTAGCAGTTCGTGAATACAGTGACACCAATCTTGGGTAGAGAATTTTGTTGAACTTTCCGCATTTCTATTCAGTTTTATATAATGCTAAGACTTCCGCTTATTATTGAATTGGTTGCTTTCATATTTTGCTGTTAATTGTTAAAATGAGTTAGATCATTAATGGAAAGGTAATCAGTAGTTGTCTTGCTTAGCTCTCATTAGTAGGCGCCATCACGACTTACGAGGGTGGGAAATCCGGTTCGTGACATATATGAATTGGAATTTTAGGATATGAATTGTACCTTTAGGATATGAATTGGACTTTTAGTTTATGAATTGAAATTTTAGGATATCACTTGAACTTTTGTGGATATGAGTTGAACCTTTAGGATATGAATTAAAATTTTGGTTTATGTATTGGAGTTTTAGATTGCATGAGGATTTTGTAGTAGGGGTTGATGACTTTATTAGACATGCAATGGAACTTCCACCAAGAATAACTAAGACACCGTACCTGGCAGAGTGTGCCTTTAATTGTTCTTCTCATTAGCGAACAACAATTGATCAAAAGACACACCCTATCAACTACTGTATCCAAGTTATTCTACGCATCCAAGTTCATCCCGAGTAATAGTACCACGAGGATAATCACTAAAGCCACCAGACAACTTTATGATGCCAATGAAGCAAGATGAGCTATTTAATGAAACTCGTATTGTAAAGAAGAAGAAAGAGAATGATTCAGAAAGGAGGGTCGAGGGTCAAGCCTCGACTATACATGTAAGATTTTTACTTTTCATTAAGTTTTTTGATTTACTTTTATATAAATTTTGAAATATTAATACAATAAAAATTTTCTTATAGGTTCGCTTCACAGCTGATGTGGGGGAATTCATACGAAGTCAACCACCTAATGACTCGGCCGAGGCAATCCAACTTTCGGACGAGGATGTTGAAAGAACACTTCTTGAGTACTTAATATACTTTGAACTAGACAATAGACCTAGTTTTCGAATGAGCTTGTAATAAGCGTTAACTTAGTTTTGTTAGCTTATTGTTTTAGTTCTATTGATCTTTATATTTTGTTGCTTTTTAGTGTTGTTGTTGTTGGCATAAAATGCTATATTTGGTATAAGCTAGCATGTGGTGTAGCTGCCAAAACAGGCAGTTTCTGCCAAAAATATACCAAGAAAAACGACCAACTTTGGTCTCCAGTTTGTCGCTTTTCACTTAAAAAATAATTTTTTGGGCAATAGCGACCAGCAGTCTTGGTCGCTATTCTATTTAAAAACAACAATTTCTGGTAATTTGGCGACCAACGTTGGTCGCTTATAGTTTAAAAAAAATTAATTCTTGTCATTTGCGACCAATTTTGGTCGCCAATTTAAATAAAAAATTATTAATATAGAGACCAAAGTTGGTCGCTTTCTATGATTAACAATAAATAAAAATAAAACGTAATTTACATCTGGAGACCAACTTTGGTCGCAAAATTTATAATATTAAAATATTTGAGCGACCAAAGTTTGTCGCTATATGCTTTGCCTGAAAAATTTTGTCCTTTTACCTGAGAGACCAAAGTTGGTCGTTGATTAGCGACCAACTTTGGTCCTTAAATTAAAGGGACCAGCTTAGTATCGACCAGGCATTTTTGTTCGCTTTTTGGTCGCTTTATGGCCACTAGCGACCAACGTTGGTCGCTTTTTGTGGTCGCCAAATCCCGAATATCTAGTAGCGTGGTTATGGGTCCAAAACAGGTTTAAGATTGGTTATGTATTCATAATAGGTTTTGGATTGGTTTTGTAACAACGAAATGTTTCTATAAATAGGTTCACTGTTGAACATATTCCAGACTACAAAATGAAGAAATAAATCATCTCTTCTATTATTAGTCCTAGTTAATTACATAGTTCTTGTTATATTTCCTATATTTCTTATATTATTTTTATTTTGTTATTTTATGTTACTTTATGTTATGTATTTTATGTTATTCTATTATGAGTCTATTGATAGTACTAATATATCGTTTCATGTTGCTCTCATGAGCCGAGGGTCTCTTGAAAACAGCCTCTCTGCCCTTCGGGTTAGGGGTAAGGTCTGCGTACATATTACCCTCCCCAGACCCCACTAGTGGGATTATACTCTGATGTTGTTGTTGTTGTTTCTATATTGCTTTAATTTATAACACGGTATCAGCACGATGTTCTAATCCTTTCCATTGCCATTTTAAGGTTTATTTTCATATATCCTCCAAGTATGTCTTAAAACATGTTACATATTTTAAATTAATTCAAGTTCTTATAGTAGCTGTTATGTCGTCACAAAAAAGAAATTGGTAGACATAAAATAATTATATAGTAATTCATTATTCACATGTATATCAGAAAGCATTTGTCACGACCTTAAATCCTGGTCGTGATGGCGCCCAACACCTTGTTAAGCAAGCCCGACCTTTAGAACATTCTCATCCCAAGTTACAAATCTCCTTATAAGTTATTTAATTTAAAATATCAATTAAGCAAAATCTCAGTCTGTGATAGTAATAAAAAAAATGTGTGGAAACCACAATAATATCAAACGGACCATATCAGATCTTGCGTCACGAGTCAGAGCCTCTAGATATGAAAGTCTAGGTGCAGAAGTAAAAGAAAAGGTAAGAGGAGAAATCGGGTCTTACGGACGCCGGCAGCTACCTCGATGACTCCGACAACTGAACTAAGCAGCAACAGTAACCTCAGCTATGCCTCCGGGATCCCTATATCTGCACACAAGGTACAGGGAGTAAAGTGAGTATTCCAACTCAGTGAGTAATAGCAATAAATAACAACTGAAAGTAAGAAATCCTGTAAGAACACTACACAGTTCTATAAACAACAGTAAAGGCAGTAAAGATCAGCTAATCAGGGAAAGCTAGTAAAAATCTCCTACAGTCCGACAATTTACCAATACTGCTACGGCGCACAGCCCGATCCATACCTAATACTGCTGCGGAGTGCAGCCCGATCCAAATATAGTATATACTGCTGTGGCGCGCAGCCCGATCCAATAATAATAGTCGACTGCGCTCACTAGGGGTGTGTGCAGACTCCGGAGGGGTTCCAACAGCCCAAGCGCTATAATACTGCGGCGTACAGTCCGATCCACATAATATATCACTGCGGCGTGCAGTCCGATCCATATAACATACTACTACGGCGTGCAGTCCGATCCATATAATATATCACTGCGGCGTGCAGTCCAACCCATATAACATACTACTGCAGCGTGCAGTCCGATCCATACATGTATATGTATATACTGTTGCGGCGTGCAGCCCGATCCGGTGTATATCAAATACCCTCACTATGGGGTCCTTGACCCCTCTCAGTCAATATAGACTTGTCCTCTCGGGCCTACTCAACTAAGATAGGGTTTTCAACCCCGGATATTTCTCATTTCGAGTGCAAATTGCCAAGACCGTTTCATATTATGTTTTACAGTTAAGGATATGACAGAGAGTATGTTTTCAACAGGTAAAGTGAGGTCAATTTTCTCAACATACTCCCTAAGGGTTCTACAGATCGGCACAAGGCCCCAAACGTGGCAACTAGCCCAAAATATACGGATATAAGCTCAGTCTCAGTCAAAAGTACAGTAGAGTCATCAATCGGGATGGACCGAGTCCAAATCCCTAGCAGCAACATCACCACGCTCATCATACGGCGCGTATCTCATCTCAACATAGCACCACATAGTGCAAATACAAGGTTTCAAACCCTCAGTACATCATTCATAACCATTACTCACCTCAAGCCGGCCGAAATCCTAGCTCG
>MU770528.1:0-16426 GCA_026770625.1 Nicotiana glauca | reverse complement strand
CGTCAACTACATGTAAACTAGACAACGCAATAATAACAGGATTAGAAGCACTAACCTCTTGAAATAGTTGCACAAATCCTCTAAACAGCAAGAATCCAAGGCTGCAGTCTTCTGCTATTTGCCTCGTAAAACCTTTGGACGATTTTACTTTTGGGTGGGCAAGAACAATACAACTAAGAGGTAAGAAATACAATTAGTCTTCCTTTAATAGATCCGAAATTAAGCCACAATAGGGGCTCAAAAACGTGTAGGATTCTGCAAGTAGAATCCTACTCTAACTCAAAAGGATAACTTTTCTTCCAAGCTACCTGTTACTCAAGTTTGTCCAGGTTTTTACTAGGTATAGCAGGGACCACATAAATAATAAGAGGCTATTAATTATAGTATTAATTCGAAATTAGCATGAATGAATTCTTTCTATAATTAATTGCAATTTATTCCACTAAAAAACTGTAATTGAGCTCCTCAATATGAATTTCGAAAATTCATTAACACTTATTTTAAACCCCCATGTTAAGATTTTAAATACCAGTTAATTAAATTAAATCACTGAAAATGTAATTAAATTAACTAATTAAATCCTTTATAATTCCGCTTAAACCATTTCATGTAAAGGATACAAAATTCACCGACCGGATTTTCACATGAAAACTTATAAGCTTACATAAAGGGGTATTATCAAACTCAAAAATGAGTCATGGATTCTATCAACTAATTATTATTTCACAAATATTATTCGTTATTGTCCAATCTATTAGGCATACACTAACTCTGAATAGAGTTGTACCTTTTGCTAAATCAAAACAATAACAAATTACATTGATTATAATATATCAAGATTATGAGTATGATCTCATTTGATAAATTAGAGAATATATATATATATCTTTTCTCTCCTTGGTCCGTTTAATATACACTAAGTATACTAGCACAAGAAGTCGGAGTAAAGCTCTTCCCATAATCAAGATAAATTATACTATAATCTTGTGCTACAACCATCAAGATATTTTGTCCAATAGTATCTTTGATTGTGAACATAATTTATTAATTATGAGAACCGACAATTTAATCTTTATGCATGAGCTAAGACTCCATACACCAAATTGTGTACTACATAACCAAAAGGACGCACATGTAACAAATAATATATTTAAAATAACTCTTTATTAAATTGAATAAATTAAATAAACAATTGTTCCATAAAAAATAATATAATACTATATTTAATCCGCATGATTAATATTATATCCCAACATAAAGATTGAGTTTTGACCCAGTTACCCACAAAAATAAAACTATTTACCCTTGTCTACCCATTTATTTTCCTACCCATAAACTAATTATATTTCCTACCCATAGTAGATTTTGTGGGGAATTTTTTCTTTATTCTCCAATTCTTTTTTATTTCTATGCTTCTTTTCTTTTCTTTTTTCTTTTTTTTTCTTTTCTCCTTTTTTCTCGTTTTCTTCTCTTTTTTTTTCTTTTTTCCTTCTCTAATTTTATTTAACTTCTTTTTTTTATACTCTTTTTCTCTTCATAATCTAATTTCATTTGTTGTTTTCACTATTTTTTATTATTCTTTTTTTAATATTATTACTAAAGAAAAATCAAATTGTGTACCAATTAAATGTAGTTAATACAACCAAAAAAATATTAACTAACATATGATACCGATATAGTATATAGTTATACCAACAGGGTATACAATTGTAGAAAAAGAGTTAAAAAAATTTAATTCAAATATTAAACTGAAATAATATCAGTTATAAAAAAAATTAAATTCTAAAAGGACCTAATTGTAAGAGTATACTATTATATCATATAGCATACTATAATTTTTTTTTTTTTTGCATTTTCAGTTAGCCCCTCACGCTTGGTTAAAAGCTTAAAACAAATTAAAAGGGAAAAGACAAGTGAATTTGCGGGTAATAAGTATACTATTATAGTATATTGTATACTTTTACATCATATTGTTACAGTATCTTGCATATTATTATAGTATACCATAACAACATATTATATACTATAATAGTATATTGTTGCAGTATAACTATATACTCCTATAGTATATTAGTATACCGTAGCGGTATACTATTTTGTAAACTAAAATAGTATAGTGTTGCAGTATAGCTATATATTCCTACAGCATATTGTATACCGTAGCGGTATATTGTAGCTGTGTTCTTCGATTTTCAACCGAAAATTTTGATCTCAATCACCTCAAATCAGCTCCAAACTAAGTTGCTTGGACACGAGTGCGGGTGTCCGACACGGATGCGGATCTAAAGGTCGGATCCTTCGAGATGTAAATTCTAAGATTCGGGGATACAGATCCTAGTGTGGATACGGGTGCGGGGATCCGGCTAAAATTAATTCAAAAAAATAAAAATATAAAAATATCTCTAAATTTGTAAGAAATTTAGTGGAATACTTAGCATAGCTTATAAAGTGTGTATTTCTTTTTTATTCTCAAGTTGTAATTAAGTAATTGATTGATATCGTAGATAAGGTATGTTATTTTCTTCAAATTTTATCCTAGTTTTGGTTCTGATTTCGGGAATCAAATTGTATCTTGTATCGAATTTTTCCGTCCGTTGTGGTCAAAGTACCCAAAAGTGTTTGACCATATCCGGTACGGATCCCATACCCACACCCATACTAGTGTCGTGTCGACACGGGTGCGGCACCTAAACTGAAGTGTCGGAGCAACTTAGGCTCCAAACGCTATCAAATTTCAGTATGAAATTCCAGAAGCTAAGCAGAAGGAATTTGCGGATAAGAAGATTGTAACAGAAATTCTTCCTGCAAAGAGATTTTATAGAGCTGAAGAGTATCACCAACAATATTTAGAAAAGGGTGGTGGCAGAGGTTCCAAGCAGTCTGCTGCAAAGGGCTGCAATGACCCAATAAGGTGCTATGGTTGACATAGTCTTTGTAGCACAAAGAACTTATGAAAGAATTTGCTAGGGATTTGTCTTTGCTTATTTCTACTCTCAAATAAATATGTTAACTGTAAGTCAATGGTTCTTGATTTTTCTTACAAATACTTTGTCTGTTGAATGGAAATTATTGTCCTTTTGGTCTTTCTCTCTCCTTATCTTATGCCTTAACTAGTTGAAGTCCTAAGTGAGGATGTTTGTGCTTGAAAGCAACGTCAAGCATAGTAATACCAATCCTTTGGTCCTCTTGTTGGATTAAAACAACTAGACGCCCAATTATCCACATACCAAACTGTTTATTTTGAATAATACGTGTTGCAGGAAAGGAAATTGTTCATTAAATCATATTCCAATGCAGTTTACAGAACATCATGAAGTAGCACCATGAAACTAAATGCATCTTATGTTGCACATTCTTATGAGTAGTTGCCTATTACTTGCACAGAGACTAAAGCAGACTAAATGAGGCTGAATGGATAATATGTAACTTAGAGTTCATCCTTAGGTGTTGCTGCAGGAGATCCTGTGGGGTTGCTTGCTGAAGTCTTGATGGGGTAAGATGGTTGCATTGCTATACCACACAACCCCTCTTCTGCATCAATCTCGCGTTGCATCCTAATGTATCCTTTTTCTCCCCATTCAGGTCCCCACGAGTTCTTCACAATCCAGTATTTGGTTCCATCAAGGGTTGTACTGTAGCCCACAATTGCCACACCATGGTCCAACTCAGTACCACAGTCTCCAGTGAATACTCCCTGCCATATTTACAATTCGTAAATGTTTATAACTAGTAAAACCTTTTTAACTTGAGATGAATGGTCTATCTTTTACCTCAGAGTAGAACTGGAAGTCAGAACCTGAAGCTTGTATTGCTACAGAAACAGGCTGGTTGGCTACTGCTTTAAGTAGGGAACCCTCATCATTAGGAGGAACATCCTCATGTCCGTCAATTGATACCACGGGAGAATTTCTCTGCCAATTCGATAAAATTCATGCTCGTGTACAAGACTGATAAGACATCCTACTGATGTAACCATTTATCAGTTAATACTCTGATGCAACAGAGCCTTACCTTTTGAATGTCACACTCGCCATCTTCAGCCATGTATGGATAGTTGTCCTCAGTATTGATGCCTCCCTTCTTCTTGATGAATTCAAATGCGTTGTCCATCAACCCTCCATTGCATCCTTGGTTTTGGCTAGTGTCACAGTCAACAAGTTCTTGTTCTGATAAAGATACTAACTCATTTGTTTTGATTTGGTTTATCCCCTCTACTGCAACCACAGTTGAAAATGCCCAGCAACTTCCTATAACATGCAAGAGATAGATCAGTTTCCATCATCAGCTTTAATATTTCAAAAGAATATCATATTGTTTACCCTTTTCTATATAGTATGCTAGAGTGGTGTAAAATAGCTTTATATTACTCCTTGCTTACCACATTTTCCTTGGTCTTTGACAGGAGTAACAGCACCCTTCTTCCTCCAGTCAACAGAGGGAGGGACACTATCCTCGTTAGCATACATGAAACTTCCATTTGCTCGCGAAGCTCCAAGAAAAGTACGGTGGTGCTTAATCTTGGAACCAGCATAATGGTGTCTGAATTCATGGTTAGTCATGTCTGCAAACTTGTTCAGTTTCAACTTATAAGGCTTATCCTTCTTGTTGAAGTTGTGAACATAGTGTACATTAGCCTTGAACACATTGAACCTCTTGTCTTTCTCGTCAAGGCTCCTCGATACAGTGTGATGGCTTCTCCATCTTTCGTACAATTCCCACAATTTTTCTTCAGTTTCCAACTCCTTTTCGTGGAAATCGAAACTCTCCCCAAGCCTAAGTACCAAAGCTAAAGCGAAAAGTAGTAATAATTTCTTCATGTTTAAAACTTGACTCAAGATGGGAATTAAGGGACTATGACAAGGCTTTTTATAGAAGAGTATTAAAGGAGATAGCGCTACAAGTGATGATTATAAATGAAAGGAAGTGATGGATTCCTCATGGGAATAAACAACACTCAACAATAATAGAAGGAGAAGTGGAGATAAGGTAATAGAATTATGGAGATGAAGCAATGGGTATACACACTTTGCCTACACAAGCAACGTATTTATAACTGCGTCTTTGGGTTTTACAGAGTCGAAAAACTTTTTAACAGATAAAGAAGGAGAGAAATGTGACTTTCAATTAGGCAGTGAGCAGTGGCGTAGCCACCTATGCCAAGGGTGGTCAATCGCACACCTCCGCCGAAAAATTATACAGTATATATTACAAAAGTACTACTTTATATGATTATATATATATATTATATTTTGAACACCCTTAGGCCTTAAGCCCTTAACATAGTTGAGTGAGAATCCAGCAGTTCAGGGTTATTCAAATTGATATGTTGTTCACGGGTTCAAAGTTTTGCTCATTTTTTTTTGCCAAAACTAAATGGAAACTCCATGTGTGGCCAATTTGACTCTTTTTCAATTTAAAAAAATTTCTAATAAAATAACTCTTAAAACTTAAAATTTATGTAAAAATAAACAACTAATCTTAAAATAATTTTTTTAATTGCCCAAGCCAACCATCTTGACTAATTGATCAGTATGAAACCGATAATTATGGAACTGCTAAAGAGGGAAAAAAAATACAAGGAACGAAGTTGTGCTAAAGATGAAAAAAATGCAAGGAACGAAGTTGTGAGAAAGTCTCGTGACATTCAAGTTTGATTTTCAAAATGAAAGATTGAGCGGCTGCTGAAAAAGTTATTTCTTAAATTAATTTATAATTTAAAGATCAAGCTCTACAAAAATTTCTTCAACAAAAATTCTCTACATATTACAAATCTTTTCGACTCTCTCTTTCCTTTGGCTCATGCTTACTTTTATTAGTAAAATTTCTAAAGTTGTATTTTAATTTTGATTTATAAAATTATAGTTCTATTAAAAGTTTTTATTGTTTAGCTATATGTTGTGTAGTTTGAGGTATAAAATTTGGCACACTATTTATGGACAAAAAATGTCACGATCCATTTTCTGAACAAGTCGGGACCGGCACTCGATCACTAAACATAACCGAGCGAACCATCTCTGCTTATCAAATTTATTATAACTCCAAACTTTATACGCAATAAGGCAATACTCTAACCAAATACTTTTGTTTAATTTAAATATTTAAATAAATCGACTCCAAAACTTTATTCATAGTAACCAATGAAATACTACTAAGTTATTATCAAAAAAATCTGAATCTACGACTATGTCTATGAAGTCACTACTGATAAACTGACGCACTGCTCATAACATGAGATTTCCTGGTCAGTTCTCTAAGTAACAAAGAAATAACTAAATAAAGATGACTCTAAGGAATACTCCACGAACAAAAGCGGAGCTCACCAATAGCACTGGAAGAGAAGAAAGTCCTAACTCATAGCCTGCTCGCCTGCAAGTCCGGTTCCTACATTGTACCGCAGACCAACGTAGGTTCCCAAAAGAGAACGTCAGTACCATCCATTGTACTCAGTAAGTCTCAACAACAGGGGCGAAACTTTAATAACTTATACATTATGAGCAAAGGTTCTAAATGCATGTAAAACCTAAATAATTGCATAATAGCAGTTTATGAATGTTCTAAAAATAAATTATTTCTTTTTTCTTTCTTATAAAAAAAATACTTCACTTTATACTTTGGGAGTTCCAACTATCCTGACTTAATTCTGTCTCAGTCACCGTGTGATCGGCACGGGTTCGATCCCAACCTGATCGAATAGGCCCAATCCACGAGGTGCCACTCGATTCATGGTTCTCAGCGCTCATATATCATACCTTAGCATGACTAAGTAATTTCTAAGCAACGAGACCCTCGGCTCGTGTGCTCCCTACTTTGGCACAAGTAGTTTCAGGAAGTCAAGGTCTTGGTCAGGACCCTCGGCCTGGACGATGACCCCTTCTCAGAATAAAGGATACTCCCAAAAATTTTCTTTCTAAAACTCCTTCTTGTGACTTTTCAAGTCTAAATCTTTTATACATAATCATACAGGTATCCTTAAATGTAAGGCATGACATAAGAATGAAATAAACATTCAAAAGTATTTATAAAGGTAAATGATCCTTCATGAATTTTCAACATGAGAATGACATATATGAATAACATAAAAATCTGAAATTTATGCACATATATCCAAATAATCATCTAAACTTTAGCTAGAGAATAATTCTAAGTCAATAGGTACTTACTACTCCAATTAAGTACAAAGAATAACATAAAAATCTGAAATTTAGGAATGAAATAAACATATAAAAGTATTTCTAAAGATTCTTTCTTCTTCATAAATTTTCAACATGAAAATAGCATATAAGAGTAATACAAAAATCTGAAAATATAAGCACATATATCATAATAACTCATCTAAACTTTTGCTAGAACAATTTTAAGTTAATGGGTACTCACTCGCTCTAATTAAATATTAACTCTTTTAAGCAATTCATCAAACACCTTGTATGCGTGCTTTTGTGAGTTAAACCACTTTAGCAAAGGGTTATATCAACTCACCTCAAAACTTCTCGAGCCAATACGTAGGCCCCAATCCAATTGACACCAGTCAAAGAATCGATTCTACAACAATCAATGTATTTTTAATCAATTTTAAAGTTTCACACTTAAACATGAAATTTATTGTTGATATAGAGGAAGAAGGGAATTAACTATCCAATTCTTACCTATTACTACTTTAGGGTAATTGACAATAGGAAATTTTATATACTTGAGTTCACGAATTAGTGATTTGTAAAGAACCCTAAATTTTCCGTTGCGATGCGTAATAAAGCCTCTGTTTCGCTAGTTCTGTTCGTACGAAGGAACATGATGTTTCTCTGTTTTCTCGTATAAAGGATTTCAATCCTTTTGGTTCTAAAATACCTTTATGGGCTTAGTTTGTCCTCATGTTTTTTTTTTTCGTTTTATGGCTTTTAATTTTTTTGTTCATTTAACTAACAATTAATGATACCCACTTTTAATAATTAAAAATTTTAAATTATTAATATTTTTCTAATTGTATATCCAATTAAAAATAGTAATAATTTAATTTTATAGTTAGCGTGTCTCGAAACTTTTATAAATTTAAGGAGTGTTATAAAAAAATTATTGATTTATTTAAAGTCTAAACACCTTTGACGAAATTTCTGACTACGTTACTTGTAGTGAGCAATTATGAATAGCTTATGGTGTATGTTAGAAAAGGTGAAAAAGAGTTTGCAAGTTGAACAAGTTAACGTGTTGATATTAAAAGAGAATGACGAACGTTAGTTATATTGTTAGAGACTCGTCGATATGTAGCAAGTTTGGAGAATAAGAATGTGTATAGCCATAACTGCTTTATGTGATAACAGAAATTAAGATTTAATTTCTTTTTGGAAAAGACAAGAGTAGTTGCTCTAATGGTAAGCAATTTTCACTTCCAAATAATAGGTTGTGAGTTCGAGTCTCCCCAAAAACAAGATGAGTTCGAGTCTCTCCAAGAACAAGGTGAGAAGTTCTTGGAGGGTCTATTTGAAAACAGTCTCTTCACTCTAGGGTAGAGATAAGTTCTGCGTACACACTATTACTTTTTGGAAAAATTCCTTTTTCTCGAAGGAAATATAAAAAGGTCAGCGAAAAAGATAGTTTCTTGTGGCAAGAAATATGTTTTTAATTAGCCCATGTGCCAGCTCCCTCTTAACGCTTTGTGGAACCCTACGGCAATATATAAGCAAATTCTTTCTTCTCATTTAATTAAAACAAATGTGGTTCATTTAATTAAAACAAATGTGGTTCTGTATGTAATAAGGAAAGAACATATAAATAAGAGTTGAAAATATAATATAACAAATAAAATACTAATTAAGATTTAAATTCGACTAATTTGATAAAGTGAAAAATTCTTATTCGAATATTTTCGACATGTCAAAACAAAAGAGATTATGCAACTCGGTTGCGTATGGCTCGATATTGTTGGACATATGAAATTATGGAGAAAATTTTCCTTCATTACGTGTTGCTTTATCAACAAACTAGTATTTCTCTATGTTGCTTCAACTCTCCGAAATTCACTATGTGTGTGTGTCAAAGTCTCTAAAATAATGTATTTTTGGAGGATCTGATACGAGTGTGACAATATTTTGAAGAGTCCGCATAATATAGATATTTCTAATTCACTTATGTTGCTTTATTGGCGTTGATTATTTTATTTGGTTGTACTTATTCTTAAGTATATTTTACAAAATGATTAACTAGAATATGTATAATTACTTCCTATAGCTATACACTACCATAACAATTATATATATATATATATATGCCAGTCACTCCTGTTTATAGCAAACGTTAAATTTTTTTAAATTTACCCATCACCCACTTCTTTTTCCTTTTTCTTTAACAATCAAAAGCATTTCTCGTGCAAAATTATGTAGTGTTATGTAACGTCCAGTCTACTAGTGATATATTGTCCGCTCTGAGCCTAGGCACTCATGGGTTTAAAATGCATCACTACAATCTAATGCATGTTTTACTTAGAGGAATTTTCAGAAACCACTATTGTTTAGTGGGTTGCTCTGATGGTAAGCAACCCCCACTTCCAACCAAGAGGTTGTGAGTTCGAGTCTCCCCAAGAGCAAGGTGGGAAGTTCTTGGAGGGAAGGATGTCGGGGGTCTATTTGGAAACAGCCTCTCTACCCCAGGGTAGGGGTAAGGTCTGCGTACACACTACCCTCCCCAGACCCCACTAAGTGGGATTATACTGGGTTGTTGTTGTTGTTGTTGTTACTATTGTTTAGTGGCTATTAACTTCCTATAGCTACCATATGCATAAGTGGTGAAGCCAGGAATTTTCTTAAGAGTATTCAAACTAAAAAAGAAGTAAGAACAATCCCTGACAAAGGGTGTTCAATATATATTATATACCTCTAAAACATAATATTTTACCTATATATACACCGTAATTTTTATATGAAGGATGGTCAATTGACCACCCTTACAAGAGTGGAGCTATTGTGATATGCACAGGTGGCAAGCTGTGTACAGTTGGCTGCCAGCTAGATGCCAACTAAGGTGTCTTAACTTAGTTGTAATTAGTTATAAGATGTAACTAGTTGTGATTAGTCGGTTAAGATATTTTGTATATATACATATGTTAGTGGCAATGAAACAGTGAATTTACACTTTCTTCTTCTTCCTCCGCAGTTCATTTTCTTCTCTTCTCCTTAGGACATTCTAGAGCATTGATGCTTAGAATTACAAGGTAATTGCAGTATTTTAGCATGGTATCACAGCGTCGATACACAAGTAGATGTTCGAGGTTCACGATTGAAGATTAGCAGTGAAGGAATCGAATCAAATTTGTCCATTTTGCTCAGCTATGGCAGAAAAACTTTTTGTTGATAAACTCACATACACTCATCCTTTGTTCATGAATCCAGGAGATACACCTGGTATGATACTGATCCTTGTGAAGCTCACTGGATCGGAGAATTATGGAATGTGGAGCAGATCGATGCGGATTACTCTCATGGCAAAGAGGAAATTAGGGTTTGTAACTGGTACCTGTAAGTAAGAATCTTTTGAGGCAGAGTTGCTTGAGCAATGGGACACTTGCAACGCGATAGTCCTCTCATTGATTATGAATACAATATCAGTTGACCTCTTCAGTGGAATCATGTATGCATCTGACTCACACGCTGTTTGGCAGGACTTACAAGAGCGATTTTACAAAGTAAATCGCATGAGAATTTTTCAAGTTCATCGACAAATTACAACACTCTCACAAGGTACTAATTCAGTTTTTGTATATTTTTCAAAATTGAAGGAATTGTAGGCTGAATGTGATGCAATGGTACCTCCACCTAGTTGTGATTGTGCTAAGTCGAATGATTATATTTAACACTTCTATCAATAAAGGTTACTGCAATTTCTTAGTGGTCTAAATAATTCGTACGACCAAGCTAGAAGGCAAATTCTGTTAAAAAATAACTGTATCCACACTTAATCAGGCTTACACTATGATAGTTGAAGATGAAAGCCAATACTTTGTTGGTTTAAGTGTATATGCTGAGAAAGCAGATCCAATGGATATGTAGATGAATCGTGGACAAACTTATAAAGGGAAAAGGCCTTTTGTAGTGTGTGACTATTGCAATATGAAGGGGCATTCGAAGGAGAATTTCTATAATCTAAACCCTAATGATTTCAAGCAAAGGAAGAAAGGACCCTATGGAAATAGAAATGCTACTTATGGGAGTGGAAATGATGCAGGTTCGGGTGGTTATAGAGGTCCAATTGGGTTTGGAGGACAATCTGAGAATGGCCGACAACCATTTGCTAGTGTGAACAATACCTCCAGCAACATGTAAGGTCAAACACAAGCACAAGACAACCTTGAGGGAATGTTAGAATGGAAAATTCCTCACTTCACCGAGGAATACTACACTAGATTCTCAATTTGTTGAATAAGGATACAGGGCACAACACTGAGGTTAACATGACAGGTACTGATATATATACTTTTTTGTCGAAATTGATAAATGATGAATGGATTGTTGATTTAGGAGCATCACAACATGTAGTATCAAACAAAGATCTATTAGAACAAGATCATTTTTCAAGGTCACACACATGTGACAAGGTACATTTACCTACAAGAGCTAAGGCAAACATAACACATACTGGTGAAGCCTCTCTATTTGATAACAAGAGAATTACAAATGTGCTATTTGTACCAGATTTTAAGTACAATTTACTATGTGTGTCAAAATTGACAAAAGAACTTATGTGTTCAATAGCCTTTTCCCCTCACTTCTGCATCTTTCAGGAGCTTTATAGTGGCAGGGTGAAGGGGATTGGTAGAGAAAGAGGTGGTCTTTACATCTTCAAGAGGGGACATCGTAGTGAGGAAGACACAGGACATAAAATAATGGCAATAGCTTGTAAGGAGGACTGTAGCTTGTGGAACAAGAGGCTAGGTCGCCCTTCCTTGTCATCAATGAAATATATGAAAGTTGTACATAGTAATGTGGATAGTACTTTGATAAATAAGTGTCCAGTTTGTCCTTTAGCAAATTAGACTAGATTGATGTTTCCTACTAGTAGTTCAAGAGCTGATTCTAATTTTGTCTTGTACATATGGACCTTTGGGGACCTTATAAAACACTAACATTTGACAAAAGGTACTATTTCTTGACTGTGGTTGATGACTATAGTAGATATACAGGGATTTACTTACTGCAGCTTAAGACACAAGTTATAGTTAGTATCAAGTCATTCCTTACTATGGTTAAGACTCAGTATGGAGTAGTAGTGAAGGTGATTAGGACTGATAATGGAATAGAATTCTTCAACTCACAATCCATCTCATTGTTTCAAGATCTGGGGATAATTCATCAGAGTAGCTATGTCCATACACCCAACAGAATGGGGTTGTAGAAAGGAAGCACTAACATATCCTAAATATAGCGAGAGAATTGAGATTTCAATCTAGAATTTTAATCAGATACTAAGGTATTTGTATTCAAACTGTAGTATACTTGGTGAACAGACTGATTTTTGATGTGATCCAAGGAAAAAGTCCCTATGAACTTCTATACAAGAAGAATCCTTCCTTAACACATCCGAGAGTCATTGGGTGTTTGTGCTATGCAACAAATGCAATCAAAGGAGACAATTTTGGAGAAAGAGTTTGAGCTACAGTGTTGATGGGATATTCAGAGACTCAGAAGAGTTATATACTTCTGGACCTCCACACACATCAATTCTTTGTGAATAGAGATGTCATATTCAAGAAAATGAATTTCCTTTTGCCAAAGCATCCATCATAGTTCGGGATAAAGTCCATAATACTCATGCTCCTATGGGGCAACACAACTTGTTTGATGATTATTTGCAGGTGAGGAACATTCAAATAGCAATGTTGATCAAGGACCTGATGTTGTGGCACAAGATTATGCCATTGGAGATGATATTGATGGTCAGAGTGTTTCATGTGCAGAACAGGTACTATTACCTATTGATGGAGAGCAACTGATGACACACACATGGCAGCCTCATCTCTTGAGGATTTTCAGGTTGAGGAGGGTGGAGTATGACACATGATCAAACTACAACCCTCAAGAGGTCTGCTAGAACAAGTAAACAACCTATATGGATGAAGGATTATGTGATTCAAGGTGACAATACTGGGACAAAATATCCCATTTCCAATCATCTGTCTTATGACAAGGTTACACTAACTTATCAAAGCTATCTTCCCAAGTTCTCTACCTTAATTAAACTTCAGACCTTTAAGGAAGCAGTTAAGGATGAAAGATGGGTAGAAGCTATGAAGCAAGAGATTAAAGCCTTGGAAGAAAACAAGACCTGGGAGGTAGTGACTTTTCCTAAGGGCAAGAATACAGTTGATTCAGAGTGGGTATACAAAATCAAATACCATGCCAATGGCGAGGTTGAAAGATTTAAGGCAAGGCTAGTTGGAAAGGGCTACAGCCAAAGAAAGGGACTGGATTATCATGACACCTTCTCTCTTGTGGTCAAGATGGTCACAGTAAGGACAGTGATTGCATTATCTATCTCCAGGGGCTTGAATTTGTATCTAATAGATGTGTAGAATGTATTCTTGAAAGGTGATCTGTATGAAAAAGTTTATATGGAGATGCATAAGGATTTAGGAGATAGGGGAGCAGAAAGTTTGTAGGTTACTTAAGTCATTATATGGACTAAAGCATGCATCCAGGCAGTGGAACATCAAACTAACAGATGCATTAGTAGAAGCAGTCTTTACGCAGAGCAGCTATGACTATTCATTGTTCACCTTAAAAGGGGACAAGATGTGGTGTTGGTGTATGTGGATGATTTACTCATCACTGGAAGCAACACTGAGTTGATGGATGAAGCTAAAAGAGTGTTGCACAGAAAATTCAAACTGAAAGATCTAGGAGAGCTCAGGTACTTTCTGGGCATTGAAGTCTTGAGGTCTAAGTCAGGTGTCATCCTAAATCAAAGGAAGTATGTGTTGGAGTTGGTTTCTGATCTACGCCTAAGCGGTGCTAGGGTGGCCAATATACCTTTGGAATGCAATTTGAAGATAACAATTGTGGAGTATGATGGTAGCTGGAGTCAAAGGTGATGAAATACTTGAAGACATCAACAAGTACCAGAAGTTAATTGGGAGACTAGTGTATGTCACTATCACAAGACTTGATATTAATTTTGCAGTCCAAACAATTAGCCAGTTCATGCAAGCACCAAAAAAGTCACATTGGAGGCTGCAACAAGGTTGGTTAGGTATCTAAGAGGCACACCAAGTCAAGGAATTTGGCTACAGGCTACAAAAGTCAATGAGTTGACCTGTTGGTATGATTCAGGTTGGGCATCATGCCCAAATACAAGAAGGTCAATGACAGGATATGTTGTAAAGCTTGGGGACTCTTTGATCTCTTGGATATCAAAGAAGCAACAACAATGTCTAGAAGTTTAGCAGAGGCAGAATCCAGAAGCATGGCATCAACAATAGTAGAAATCACTTGGTTGTTGGGGTTGTGCAAAGAGCTGGGCGTTGAAACTAGAAAACCAGTAATAGTGCACACTGATAGCAAGGTTGCTATGCAAATAGCAGCCAATCCAATTTTTCACGAACGAACGAAGCATATAGAGATTGATTGTCATTTAATTAGAGACAAGATTAAGTGTGGAATGACCAGGCCTATGTATGTTCCTACAAAGGATCAATTAGCAGATCTCTTGACCAAAGGATTAAGTCATTCAGCACGTGTATATTTATTGAGCAAGCTGGGAGTGTTGAACATTTTGCATCATCCAGCTTCAGAGGGAGTATTGTGATATGTACATGTGGCAAGTTGTGTACAGTTGGTTGCCAGCTAGATGTGTCTTAAGTTAGTTGTAAGATATAATTACTTGTGATTAGGCGGTTAGGATATTTTATATATATACATCTGTTGGTGGCAATGAAACAGTGGATTTCCACTTTCTTCTTCTACAATTCATTTCTTCTCTTCTCCTTGGAACATTCTAGAGCATTAATGCTCAGAATTGACAAGGTAGTTGCAGTATTTTGGCGGTAGCTTTGCCCCCGATAATACATAATTACTTCCTATAACTACTATTCAGTTCTAATTCACTTGTGTTAGTTTACATCATGTAACAGAGGATTTGAGCCCTTTTAATTCTGTTTTGGGCTATATCCACTAACTTTTCATATTTCAAAAAGGAAGATAAGAGGGAAAAGATAGCACAAAAACAGGAGGAGGTTGAAACTGGAGAATGAGGGGTGACACTCACATCACATGGTTAGTTCGTCGAAACAGAGGAAAACTTTGCTTGCATTGCATGCCTATTGTTGCGTATAAAGTAGTACGCGGTTTAACATTGCCTTGGCTTAATTGGCTGCCCATTTTAGGCAAATTTGTGAAGCAACGGCACCCTGTAATCATATTACACCTCATCTATATATGTCAGTGTTGCTTCTCCAAAAAGATCCTATTACCTAGATAGTATAATGTCTGTTAGCTATACACACCATTTTCTTAAGTTATCGAATGATACTTATTACAAAAATTTATGTATAATCAAGAATTAATTTATATAAATACTTTTCATTCGTCAAGTATATATAATTTAAACTTTCAGTAATTGCCTATATTCTAAGCTTTCAAACGTAATCAATCTGCGACACACTATCCAATCAACTGCCTGACAGCAACAAATATTAGTTTAAGTGATTATGACTCATCTTTCTTCCTAATTAGTTGGAAGAAGGTTGTAAACTAATGCTAAAAGATTCTTCAGCAATTTAACATCGTACTCCTTTTAGAGAGACGCAACTCTTACGTCTTACATATCATAATGCATTTTTGTTATGAATGACACTCTTCATTAATTGATAAATATTCAATTCTACTTTTTAAGTAAGATTAACATTTATTGAGGCCTCTATTAGTTAATTTTGAGAAATATTACATATTTTAATAATTAGATTCTACCTGCATAGTTTCCTAACTATGAAGTTATTTACTCCTCTGGTCACTTTTAAATGTCAAATATTCTAAAAATAATTTCACTTTCACTTCTCACTTTTCACATATCAAGAGAAAAATAGTTTATTTTTCTAGTTTTGCCCTTAGTTANTAAGGAAGGCTAAGGAGCTATTTTGGAGTCAATACTGGAGAAAAGAGGCCAAATATGCAAATTCCCATTGAAGTCACGTTATACCAGCCCTTAGGAGCCGAAAACACTGTTTCACCGCGGTTCCACCGTGACCGCAGTAGAACCGCGGTGAATGGCTGCTGCAGAACTTTGAAGATTCAGAGACACTGTTTGAACGCGGTTCTACCGCGACCGCGGCAGAACCGCGACAGGCGTCGATAGTTGAGGGACCAAAGTGTAAAAGCGGGATTTTTAGACCTAAACCCTATTTAAACAATAGACTTCGCCCAAAGGAGGCATGTATTGAGTTTTAGGTTAT
>MDKF010835054.1:0-19368 GCA_026770625.1 Nicotiana glauca | reverse complement strand
TCCTTTAATTGGAAAAACTCCTTCCACCACGCCCTTCGCGGGGTGCGGTAGCGCCGAAAGGAGGTGTGACACTCACATATTCAAAATCAAATACTACGATCGTTGCAATATTTTCGGTCTTGATTTTATTTTCTCGTCCGCAAATTTATTGTCTACAGCTAGATCCTCTCGTCATTCTTTGTTACTACTTGTTGTCTAACGAAAACAGTCTGTCTACCTTCGCAAGGTAGGGGTAAGGTGTGCGTACACTCTATCCTCCCCAGACCCCATCTTGTGGGATTATACTGAATTTATTATTTTTGTTGTAATATACAGTGGGAAATTCTCCACTTTACATCCCATTATATCTGCAATTTCTCCAACACTTGCTCTGCATTTATGCTGAATATACTACTTTTTCCTAAATTAACTTTCAAGCTAGTCAGAACTTCAAAACTCAACAATATCCCTGTGAGATATAGAAACTGTTGTTTCTCAGCTTCACACAAAAGTAAAGTATCATCAGCATATAAGATATGTGACATGACCAAGTTTTCCTCACCAATCTTTCCAACATTTAAGCCTTTAATCCATCCAAAATCTTCAGCTCTTCTGATTATTTTTGCTCAGAATTTCCATCATCAACACAAATTGGTAGGGGGATAGGGGATCACCCCATCTTAATCCTCTCCGAGATTTGAAAAACCCTTGTGTATTCCCATTAATTAATATTGAAAATCTCATACATGAGACACAATACTTAATCCATTTGACCCATCTCTCACCAAAATTAATTTGTCTCAGAACATTCAGCAAACATGGCCAATTTACAAGGTCATAGGCTTTCTCAAGATCAAGGTTGCAAGCCATATTCCACACATTCATTGGCCACCAAAGCAGCATCACCTATTTGTCTGCCCTTTATGAAAGCATTCTGATGGCTAAAATTAGTTTATCAATCACCAACTTGAGCCTTTCTATCAATACCTTAGCAATTATCTTATAGATACTTCCCAAAAGGCTAATAGGTTTAAAGTCTTTTATCTCCTTTGCTCCCTTTTTCTTAGGTATTCAATGTAATGAAAGTAGAATTAAAACTGTTTGCAAATGTACCTTCTTGATTTAAAAAAAAAAACTCTACTGTACCCCAGACATCCTTCTTTACTGTATTCCGATATTTGTGAAAGAATCTGGCTAGGCAATTAGGCACCTTTGGTCTAGGCTTTCTTCGGCCTATCTAGAAGTCTGAAGTTCCGTCTACAGAAGGTCTAATTCCGAGCCGAAGCTCTATTTATTATCCTATTCCCTTTCCTGATCAAAATCACTAAGGAGGGGCTGGGGCGGACTGCAATTCGTCTGAGCTTAGTCTTCTCTTCTGAGACGATTGGAGGCTGGGGAAAACCATCCAGGCCAAGTGCCTTGTCCCCTTTGCAGAGTTTAAGTACCTTCTCTACGTCTTCCATAGTGAATGGTCTCTAGGCCAGTGCCTTTTTTCATCAGACAATTTGTTCAAGTTCTCATCTCTCCACACTAAAGGTGGCAAAATGATTAAAAGAAAATAATTATTCACCCATATTACCCATCAAAAAATGGGTTGGATAATGAACCGTTTTAAAATGGGTCGAATATGGATAAAGACCTATATTATCCACTTAGAAAATGGTTAACCAAATGGATAACTAATGTGTTTAACTTTTACATTAGTAAAGCCTCAAATTGGAGTTACTCAAGTTTGGAAGACTAGGAATTCTCTCATAAGCGATCATATTTAAGAAGCCATGGATAATATAGATATCCATATTATCCGCCGAATAAACCCGTTTTTTACCCGTCTCAAATACGGGTGGGGTCGAATAATTTATCCGTTTCTTTAAATTACCCGTTTTGACCCGCTCATATCCGACCCGCCCTGCCCGTTTGCCACCGCTACTCCACACTAATCTCCAAGCTTCAGTTTCTGTGAAAGTTTCTCATAAAATCCCAAGATATGATCTCTTATAATCTTCTCATCTTCCACTAACTCCCTATCAATCACCAATCTGTCTCTTATACTTTTTATGAGCATTAGCTTGTTTGTGAAAGAACTTTGTATGTCTATCACCTTGTTGGATTCATAGTCATCTAGATTTTTGTCTTTAGGAAATTTCCTCAGAATAAAAGATTTCCTCAAGCTCTTTTTTAAAAGAACTCCTTTCTGCCACCATTTGCTCTTCATTCTGATTAAATAGACCACCATGATCCAACTCTTCTAGTCTTGAGAGTGCCTCATTTTTTTGTTTCCTCCAGATTTCCGGACACTTATTTATTCCACCTTTTAATGCCGTTTTCAGCAACATCAACTTCTTGCTAAGACAGCATCAGGCTTGCATTGAATATTGTATGATTTCCAGTAGTTATCAACCATGTATGCAAATTGCGCGTGTTCATACCACATATTCTCAAATTTGAAATATCCTTTTCCCTTTCTCCAGTCACCACATCCCAACGGAATAGGGCAGTGATCTGAAGTCGGTCTAGGAAGGACTCTTTGCTTAATCAACTTAAACTGCTCATCCCACCCTTCTGATATTAAGAATCTTACCAACCTCGAGGCACAATGGTTACTTTCTCCTTTAAACCATGTGAAAGTATTAAGTATCCCCATGAAGTGGTAAATAAATCAATGCTAATTCATGAATAACCTTAGAAAACTCTCTCATTGATCTTGTATTTCTTGTATTCTTTCGCCTTTTCGTACTCCATTACTTACAGGAAGGAACAGTTGTTGTCCTTACAGGCATTGGTTGCAGTCGAGACTCGAGTCACAGGGTAAGAGCCTTATCTTGTCGCAATTGGGCTTGTAGGAGGTATTCATTGTTGCTATCTGTTATGGGAAAAAGAAAAGATGAACAAAAATATAAAGTAACTCCTAGTTGATATTAAAGAGAATGTGAACCACTAGAGTTGCAAACCACACCTTTCTACTTCCTGTGTCTCGAGTGTCGGATTCATAGTATGCTGCTGTTGTTCATAAATTGGTAACCTGTTCAAATGATTCTTTTTTTTTTTCTTTTTGTTGCTAGAATGGCTTAGTTCACTATTATATTTTTGTCTGGCTTGAAAATCCAGTTGTATTGACATCTTGAATACACACTAGTGTTTGGATTCATGCTAAAGATCACTCTGGAATATTTTGATAAAAAGGTGAGTCATTAGTTTGGTGTGTTTAGACATAATCACGTCATTTAATGATGTAGAAGTCATATTGGGCTTTTTAATATGGGTATTGTGGTAAATTATGCACTTCATTTATTATTTCTTAAGAGGTGTGCAAAGTCTAGTAGACAAGTAAAAGTGAATGGATGGAGTACTTAATTAGTTTGGTGAGCCATATTTGTGTGGTTATTAAAGCTAAAGGGCGTCATCGTTAATATGTCTGAAACTGAGGACATGTTGCTCTAGAAATTCAGCAAACGAACTTACATTTGATTAATTTAAATTGTTATTTTGTGGCTTGAATTATTTCCTTGTATTTTTAGGAAACTCATAATCCTTATAGGTTTGGGAAAACCCATTGTCCAAATAGATTTGGGAAAGGAAAACCTATAGTTCTTGTCAAGTTGGAAAATTTTTCTCTTATAGATTTGGGACTATTAAGGATCTATATATAAAGGTTGTAGTTGGGGATTCTATAGATTGAATTGTGCTTTTCTTATTATTCACAGGGGAAGACTCTCTCTGCTTCTGCCCCGAGGATTAGGCTTAGCCGAACTTCGTTAAATCCTTGTGTTGATTTTTCTTATCTATTTGCTTTGTGTATAATGGCGTGCTAGTTAGATCTTCCGCAACAATTGGTATCAAAGCAAGGTTCGGGTTTCTATATATAATCTAGAATTAGGATGTTTTATCATCTTCAACAAAGTACAAATTAGAGAAATTTGATGGGAGTTCTAGTTTCAGTATATGGAAGATTATGATAAAATCATCCTTGATGTTATAAGGGTTATGGAAGACAATTGATGAGGATTTTCCTGAAGAGATGACAGAGACAAAGAAGGAAGACCTGAATGAGAGGACTTTGAGTGCAATCTTTATGAGCATTACAGATAGCGTTCTTCGAAAAATTGCTGATGAAACTTCTGCAGCAATGGCATGGAAGAAGCTGGAAGATCTGTATTCTAATAAATCGCTGACAGACCGCCTCTACCTGAAAAAAAGGTTCTACAATCTCTGTATGAACGAAAGCACACCTGTTAAAACTCACCTTGATGAGTTTAATATAATATAATAGACATCAAGAACGTGGATATCAAAATTGAGAGTGAGGATCATGCATTGATTGTGTTATGTTCTTTATCACCGTCTTATGATACTTTTGCTGATACGCTGCTATATGAGAAAGACAACATTTCACTGAAAGATGTTAGTAATGCATTAAAATCTAAAGAGTTGAAACAGAGCTTTCCAGACAGCAGAATTGAGGGCGAGAGTCTTGTGATTAGAGGAAGAACACAACAAAAGGACTTTAACAGGAAAAAGTCAACCGCCAGATCAAAGTCTAGAGTAAGGAAGAAAAATTGTTATGAGTGCGGAGAATAAGGTCACTACAACAGAGATTGTCCTAACCTGAAGGAAAAAAGAGGGAAGCAGAAAATAGATAATTCGGCAAATGTTGTTGACACTAGCAATAATTCCGATGATAGTGATTATGTAGTGGAAGTCTGTGCCGTGAGTTCTAGTCATGAGCAAAATTCATGGGTTCTTAATTCTGGTGCTACTTTCTACATGTGAACACACAAGAATTGGTTTGCAATTTACAAGTAGATAAGTGAGACTGTCTACATGGAAGATAATAATCCATTACTAGTAGAAGGGATTGGTCACATCAGATTGAGAATGCTCGATGGATTTATCAGAAACATCGAGTGTTGGCATGTTCCTGGGATAAAGAGAGATTTGATTTATCTTTCAACCTTGGATGATCAAGGGTATAAGTTTTATTCCGAGAATGGAATGCTTAAAGTGTGTAAAGGCTCCATGGTACTCATGAAGGGTAAACTGCATTCTAAATTATATCATCTTCAGACCAGTACAGTTGAAGGGGAAGCTGCTGTAGCTTCTGGGAAAAGTGATTTGAATCAGTCTCAGTTGTGGCACTTGCGACTTGGTCATATGAGTGATAAGGGATTATCTTTGTTGAGTAAGTAGAATTTGCTTAATGGGTACTAAAATCAAGTTTTGAATTTTTGTGAGCATTGCGTGTTTGGTAAACAGACAAGGGTAAAGTTCAGCAAGAAGGCCGAGCAAAAGATCAAAGACAAGTTAGATTATATACATTCAGACTTGTGAGGTCCAAGTAGAGTTTTTTCTAAGAGTGGTGCCAAGTACTTTATGACTTTGATTGATGATTACTCAAGGATGGTGTGGGTGTATTTTTTGAAAACAAAAGATGAGGAATTTCTGATATTTGTGAAATGGAAGACGGTGGCTGAGAGGCAGAGGAAAGAACAGTTAAGCGTCTTCGAAATGAAAATGGGTTGGAATTTTACAATTCTGAGTTCGATAATTTCTGCAGCAGAGAGGGCATAGTGAGACACCGTACTGTGTCGAAACACCACAACAAAATGGTATTGCAGAACGTATAAACAAAACGCTTTGTGATAGGGCATAGTGCATGCTTTCACACTCATGTTGTAGCAAGGATTTTTGGGCTGAAGCAATCAATACAGCTTGTTATTTGGTCAACAGATCTCCATCCACAACTATTGAGTTCAAAACTCCTTTTGAGGTATGGTTCTGTTCGCCTGTTGATTATTCAAATTTAAGGATAATTGGTTGTCCTGCTTATGCTCATGCAAGGGATGGAAAACTTGAGCCGAGGGCAAAGAAGTGCATATTTCTAGGGCATGCAACTGGAGTGAAAGGTTATAGGTTGTGATGCGTAGATCAAAAGACTCCAGGGCTAATTTTCAATATGGATGTAACATTCAAATAATCTACCTCATTGGACAGTCAGAGGGAGAAGGCAATATCAGAAGCAGATCATAGTGTCAGTGAGAGCATAGAGCTAGAAAATAAATCTCTACTAGCTCAGCTCAGTAGTTCTAAAATAGAGGAAGTGGAGGAGGTGCAAAATATTGATCAAGATGATATTTTTGTTACACTTGCGCAACAACCATATAGCATTGCAACAAGCAGAGAGAAGAGTGTGATCAACTGACCGCAAAAATTTGCAAACATAGTTGATGGGAATCTTCTCGGATATACGAATCCTGTGGGATTTGCTTTGGTAGTTGCAGAGATCATTGATGTGTTTGAGTATTATAGCTATCCAGAAGCTATTCCGGGTGCAGAACCAAATCGGCGAATTAGTGCTATGGCTGAAGAGATTGAGTCTCTTAACTAGTTTAGGCGTTGCCTAGACTTGGTTGATGTGTGCGGCAATGGGTAGAGCCCTCACGAGAGCTGAGAGCAAGGTAGAGAGACATTGTTCCTGTTAATAAAGAGAATTCGAGCCAAGGGGAAGATTTGTTATTTTGTGGCTTGAATTATTTCCTTCTATTTTTAGGAATCCATAATCCCTATAGGTTTGGAAAACTCATTATCCTAATAGATTTGGGAAAGGAAAACTTCTAGTCCTTGTCAAATTGAAAAACTTTTCTCTTATAGGTTTGGGACTATTTGGGATCTATATATAGGGGTTGTAATTGGTTATTCTATAGATTGTATTGTGTTTTTCTTCTCATTCATAATGGAAAACTCTCTCTGCTTCTGCCCTGAGGATTAGGCTTAGCCGAACCTTGTTAAATCCTTGTGTTGATTTTTCTTCTCTATTTGCTTTGTGTGTGATTGTGTGCTAGTTAACCCACGACCTTCCGCAAGATAAATAGTTCCTTGTTTTTGTTCTTTGGCATTTGCTGTGGTTCCAGTTGTGTGATTCACCTTATAATTCCTATATCCATCTCATTTATATTTGCATCCTAACGGCTAAGAATAATGTGTTTCTTTCCTGTCTCAATCCATATAACTATCTTTTTTTATCTTGGAATGTCTTGAAATGTTGGGCACCTTTCAATTATTTTATACAGTTTTCTCAAATTGCAAGAATTTAAATGAATTTAACTAATCAAAAGTTAGTCTTTGATGAAATATTTTTTCTGCCATTTTAGCTGTTTATATGTATTTTAATATTTTTTTTCAACTTTGCTGGCATAATACAAAATTCAAATAAGCATCTTGAACTGCGTATTTCAATTAAATCATGTCACACATTAATGGTATAAAGGCGGAATTACTATAAATTTCATCGAAAAGTTGATTTTTAGCTGACTAAAAGGCAACCCGGTGCACTAAGCTCTCGCTATACGCGGGGTCCGGAAAAGGACTGGACCACAAGGGTCTATCGTACACAGCGCAATTTATTAGAGACATGACAATTATCTCATTAGTGGGACAGACAATGTGGTGATACTAGTAGTGTACATGTCCATATCGTGTCTTTTCTTGTTCATGCTTGAAATTGTTGAAATGGCCTTTCTGTATCAGTAGTACTAGTTTTAATCTCGTATTCCTTCTGCTTCGATTTCTATTACTACTTGAGGTTCCTTCTGCTTCAATTTCTTATTACTTGTTAGAAATATGCTTTAGAAGCTGCTCTCAGTAAAATTATTTTACTGTTTCAGCTATTTACTGCAGTAATTTAGTTTGAATTTGAAATAAATTTGAACTAATCTTTAGGAGTGAACTAGTCTCTAGAAGTTAGTTATTTTCAGCATATTTTGTGCTGATTTTTAGGTCTCTTAAGTTAGTATTTCTCTTATAAATTGTAGTCCAAATGCAGTAAAATAAATAGTATTTGCAGCTTCAGTTCCTTTTACATCTATTCCAGTATACTTTTTTATTTTCTTGTCATCTTCCCAGTTATTTTCCTTAATTTCTTTTATCAAGAACCAACAATTGGTATCAGAGCCATCTTATTAAGGGACCTAAGTAAAATCTTTTTTTGAGTGAGATGGAGACTGAAATGAGTTTTTCTCAATTGGCTCCTCCAGTCTTTGATGGTGAAAATTACCAGCTGTGGGCAGTGAGAATGGAGACTTGGAAGCTTTAGATCTTTGGGAGGCCGTGGAAGATGATTATGATGTTCTTCCGCTGCCTAACAATCCCACGGTGGCCCAGATCAAGAGTCACAACGAAAAGAAAACCAGGAAATCAAAGGCGAAAGCAACTTTGTTTGCCGGTGTGTTTGCAACAATTTTCACTAGAGTTATGGCTCTCAAATCAGCAAAAAAAATTTGGGATTATCTGAAGGGAGAATATACAGGAGATGAAAGAATACGAGGCATGAAGGTGTTTAATTTAATAAGGGAATTCGAGTTGCAGAAAATGAAGGAATCTGAGACTGTCAAAGAATACTCAGATCAGTTGCTTGGCATTGTTAACAAGGTAAGATTGCTTGGTACTAAATTTAAAGATTCAAGAATTGTTGAAAAAATTCTTGTTACGGTGCCTGAAAAATATGAAGAATCCATAACTACCTTGGAAAATACAAAGGATCTATCTAAGATTACCTTGGCAGAATTGTTAAATACATTGCAGGCACAAAAGCAACGGAGGCTTACGAGACAAGATGGTATGGTTGAAGGAGCCCTGGCAGCCAACCACAAAACACAAAGCAAGGGTAATAATGTTAAAAAAAATTACCCGCCTTTTCAGCACTGTGGCAAAAAAGGTCATCCACCATTCAAATGTTTGAAGAGGCTAGATGCAAAGTGCAAAATTTGCAACCAACTTGGTCATGAAGCTGTAATTTGCAAAGGCAAATATCAAAAGCATAAAGCAGATGCCCAAGTCGCCAATGAAGAAGAAGAAGATCATTTGTTTATGGCAACTATTCTTTCAACTAAAAAATCTGATTTTTGGTTGATTGACAGTGATTGTACAAACCACATGACATATGACTGAAATCTTTTCAAAGAGTTCACGTCTATAGGAAATAAGAAAGTCAGAATTGGAAATGGTGATTACATTCTTGCTAAAGGAAAAGGAACTGTTGCAATCCCAACAAATTCAGGTACTAAGAAAATTTCAGATGTTCTTTATGTTCCAGATATTGATCAAAATTTATTAAGCGTTGGACAACTAATGGAAAAAGGATTTAAAGTATCCTTTGAAGATAAATATTATTTCATTTATGATGCAACTGAACTTGAGATTTTAAGGGTTAAAATGATAGGTAAAAATTTCTCATTTGATCCAACCGAAGATGAAGAATGGAGCCAAAAGAATATACTAAGTGCAGGTAATTCTCCAACTGAGGACATATGTGAAAATAAGGTAAGGAAGAAGTTGTCAATATTTCAGAAAATGCAATTCTGGAAGAAAGTTGACAAGTCTCAAGGCAAGATGCAAATGAATCTGAAAAACGAACCAACTTATTTCATTAACAATCATGAGATGCAGCAAAATACAGAAGTGAACTCGATTCACTGCAAGTCCAAAGATCAGTTGGCAGATTCGTACAAAGTCGCTTCCAGTTAAAGGTTTACAAGGGACAAATTCAGAATTTGCAGCTTCAAAAGCAAGGAGGAGTGTGAGAAATATGCTTTAGAAGCTGCTCTTAGTAAAATTATTTTACTGTTTCAGCTATTTACTGCAGTAATTTAGTTTGAATTTGAAATAATTTTAAACTAGTCTTTAGGAGTGAACTAGTATCTAGAAGTTAGTTATTTTCAGCATATTTTGTGCTGATTTTTAGGTCTTTTAAGTTAGTATTTCTTTTATAAATTGTAGTCCAAATGCAGTAAAATAAATAGTATTTGCAGCTTCAATTCCTTTTACATCTATTCCAGTATACTTTTTTATTTTCTTGTCATCTTCCCAGTTATTTCCCTTAATTTCTTTTATCAAGAACCAACATTACTATCTTAATGTAGTTACAGCTTCTCTTTACATGTCTTCTTCGCTATCGTATTCCTTTTATTATGCTATGTTTTTGCTTTCCTTGAGCTCTATCAGAAACAACCTATCTATCCGCTCATGGTAGGGGTAAGGTTTGCGTATACATCACCCTCCCCAGACTCCACTTGTGAAATTACATTAGGTATGTTATTGTTGTTTGTTGCTTGAAACTGTTGAAAGATGTATTAGTTCAGAATAAGAGTTTGATACTCTCTGTTTGATGCATACTCATATTGCTGAGTTGCTGCAGGATATTCTCTGGAGTACCAAAAGAGGGTGCAACTGCAGTCCAAGTAGTATCCACTTCTTGTTTAAATATATTTGTCCAATCTTGTGGTGGCTCTAATGTATGTCACAGTTTGCTATCATCGCCCGGCAATAGCGGACAAAGAATCTGGTATTTCATATTTGTTTAAGTGGAGAAGTAAATATGTTTAATGATAAGATGTTATATCTGATATTGCCTTTCGTAGTTCTCTAAGATTATGTGTAGAACAAGTACATCTGCAAAATTGTTTTTTAAATGGTGGAAATGTGTTGAAAGTTATTTTCTTTTGCAAAAAGCAGAGTTTCTGTTGCATATTTATGGAAAATTTGAATAGATTGGATATACTAGTCGATTATGTCTTTGCATATAATGTTTCATCTAGCATTATGCAAGATAATGAGGATCTTGAACCTCAATCTATTGGAGAATGTCAACAAAGACGTGATTGACCAAAATGGCAAGAAGCAATCCAATCAGAGTTGAATTCACTTGTAAAACGTGAAGTTTTTGGGTCTGTAGTCCAAACACCTAATGGTGTTAAGTCTGTTGGATCTAAATGGGTCTTACGCAGAGGAATGAGAAAAATGAGGTACAAAGATATAAGCCACGCCTTGTTGCACAAGGATTTTCATGAAGGCCTGGTGTCGGTTATGAAGTGACATATTCACCCGTTATGGATGCTATAACGTTCTGTTATCTCATTAGTTTTATTGTCTATGAAAAGCTTGACATGCATTTAGTGGATGTGGTTATCGCCTACCATTATGGCTCACTTGATAATGAGATATAAATAAAAAAATCCCGAGGGATCACATAATTCAAAGTCCCGGAAAATATTTTCAATCAAATTGCAAAGATCTTTGTATGGTCTAAAGCAATCGGGACGTATGTGGTATAATCGTCTTAGTGAGTAATTATTAAAGGAAGGTTATATAAATGATGCCGTTTGTCCATGTGTTTTTATAAAGAAACAACATCGGAATTTGTTGTACCTGCCATATATGTTGATGACATAAACCTTATTGGACCTCCCATAGAACTCCAAAAGGCAATTGATTATTTAAAGAAGGAATTCGAGATGAAAGATCTCGGAAAGACAAAATTATGTTCTTGGTTTGCAAATTGAACTTTTGGCAAACGAAAATTTTGTTCATCAATCTACTTACATAGAAAAGGTACTAAAACGTTTTTATATGGATGGAGCACATTCATTAAGTACTCTGATGGTTGTTCGATCACTTAATGTGAATAAGGATCAATTCCGTCCTCAAGAAGAGAATGAAGAGCTACTTGGTCCTAAATTACCATCTCTTAGGGCAATTGGTGCACTAATGTATCTTGCTAACATTACAATGCCTGACATAACTTTTTCAGTTAATGTCTTGGCAAGATATAGCTCTGCTTCTACAAGGAGACATTGGAATGGAATCAAACACATATTACAGTATCTAAAAGGAACTACCTATATGGACTTATTTTATGGCACTAATTGCAGTCCTAATCTTGTTAGTTATGCCGATACTGGGTATTTATCTGACCCACATAAGGCTCGATCTCAATCAGGCTATGTGTTTACCTGTGGTAGAACAGTCATATTTTGGCGATCGACTAAGCAATCAATTGTGGCTACTTCATCTAATCACGCTGAGATAATTTCTACTCATGAAACAACTCGAGAATGTGTATGGTTGAGGTCTATAATACATCTTATTCGAGACAAATATGGTTTGAAGTGTGAAAAACTACCCACGATTTTGTATGAAGATAATGAAGCATGCATAGCCCAATTGAAGGAAGGATTCATAAAAGAAGATAGGACAAAGTATATTTCACCAAAGTAATTTTCACACATGATCTTCAAAAGAATAGTGATATCAATGTGAAACAAACTCGTTCAAGTGATAATATGACTGATTTGTTCACAAAATTTCTACCGACATCAACCTTCAAGAAACTAGTACACAAGATTGGGATCACTAGTACGGCAATGGCAGGTGTCATGGGAGTTAAAACGACAAAGAAGGATGGCGTGTATCCAACACCCACGGGATCGCTTGTGCAGATACCGTACCTGTTAACTTTGAGGTTGATTATAAGAGAATAGCTATGAGGTTGATAATTAAAGTCATTAATAGCTGCAGATATGGAAAGAGTCAATCAAATCCCTGATTACACGCGATTTGTTATTATTACCTCAAACGTTATAAATCAATCATGTAACGGGAAATTAATGCAATAAATGGCAGTAATGGGTAGGAACTAAGCAAGGCAAGAGGTTACGAGATGTAATACTATTCCGAGATTATTATCCCACCCTCCCATAAGGATAAAAATAACACTACAATCCCGGGATAACTAATTCCGGGATTAGTTCTACCACGATATTATCCCAACCAAACTTGGGATAGACTCGTTTCAAATTTAATCCCCGGATTAATTAGTGTGCTTTAGTTTTATGTCACAATAATGTTCCTGCACAAAGAGGGTAGTAAGGCACTGATGGCTTTTGCTGTAGGTTAAATGTTTAGGGATAGATATTAGGTTTCACGAACGTCATCATTTGGGAGCTCAAGAATCTTTTCTGGTTTCTTTTTCTCTTAACATGAATTATATTAGATTTTAATACGTTTAGGAAATGATGTAAACATTTTGTTGTTGTCTCATTACTGGGACGACAATGTGGTGATACTAGTAGTTTTACAGGTCCATATTGTGTCTTTTCTTGGTCATGCTTGAAACTGTTGAAATTGTCTGTCCGTATCAATAGTACTAGTTTTAATCTCGTATTCCTTCTGCTTCGATTTCTATTACTACTTGAGGTTCCTTCTGCTTCAATTTCTTATTACTATCTTACTGTAGTAACAGCTTCTCTTTACATGTCTTCTTCGCTATCGTATTCCTTTTATTATGCTATGCTTTTGCTTTCCTTGAGCTCTATCAGAAACAGCCTATCTATCCGCTCAAGGTACGGGTAAGGTCTGCGTATACACCACCCTCCCCAGACCTCACTTGAGGGATTACACTAGGTATGTTATTGTTGTTTGTTGCTTGAAACTGTTGAAAGATGTATTAGTTCAGAATAGGAGTTTGATACTCTCTGTTTGATGCATACACATATTGCTGAGTTGCTGCAGGATATTCTCTGGAGTACCAAAAGAGGGTGCAATTGCAGTCTAAGTAGTATCCACTTCTTGTTTAAATATATTTGTCCAATCTTGTGGTGGCTCTAATGTATGTCACAGTTTGCTATCATCGCCTGGCAATAGCGGACAAAGAATCTGGTATTTCATATTTGTTTAAGTGGAGAAGTAAGTATGTTTAATGATAAGATGTTATATCCGATATTGCCTTTCGTAGTTCTCTAAGATTATGTGTAGAACAAGCACATCTGCAAAATTGTTTTTTAAATGGTGGAAATGTGTTGAAAGTTATTTTCTTTTGCAAAAAGTAGAGTTTCTGTCGCATATTTATGGAAAATCTTGCTCCAGGGAGTATTGGGATGGTATACAATGTGTTTTGGATCCAAAATCAGCTCCGCTCTTTCTGTTTTCTTCTTTTATTGTTGTTCGTCTGACAGTGCCAAGCATAACAACTATCAAAGGGAACATTTTTCACTGGCAAAACTTTGGTACATATTGATTCCTTTGGGACAAGATGATTTTGTCGTCTGTATCAGGGATCACTTCTGTTTCCATTCAAAAACACCCAAAATTGTGTTGTAAAATTCTATCATTAACATTATTCTAATCAACATTCCCAAATTTCAAGAGTTGGGTAGCTTCAAAACCACAACAAGAGTAGGAAATGGAGGAAAAAAATACAGAAAACAAGTTACGCCTTGAAAGTAAACAAGTACGTAGAAACTTTACAGTTATCAAGCCCTTAGCTTTCTCTTCAGTCTTGAACAACAGACTCTTGATATCATATCGAGCCAACTCATCATGTCCGCTAAGAATGTGAAATAGGCATTCCTCCAAGAGGGGTTGACAATTAAACAGCCCAAGATTCCCCAAAATGCAAGAAAGAAACCAAACACCATTGATATAAAAAACTCCATAGATGGGAACCCCACATCCTCAACATATTCTTGAGGATTCATGTTGCTGCTATGATCAATATTGGGACTAGGAGGAGCATATCCGGGACATTCTTGAAGAGGAGGACCGCAGAGTTGAGCGTTACCACTGTAAGATGATCTCTCAAAAGTTTGGAGTTGAGTGCTTGATGGAATTCTCCCTGATAAGTGGTTGTTTGACAAGTCCAATACACCAATAAAAGTCAAGTTAGCAAGGCCTTTAGGAATCATACCAGAAAGCTGGTTTCTTGACAGGTCAAGTGACTCCAACATCTTCATTTGACCTATTCCTTCAATGATACTTCCATTCAGATCATTTCTTGAAAGGTTCAAAGATTTCAATCCTTTCATTTCAGCTATTTCTTTAGGGATACCTCCAACCAACTTGTTACTTGAAAGATCAATAGTCTTCAGATATGTTAAAGGATTCTTGTACTCAGCCTCCTGGTTTTTCCATTGAACCAATAAATTGCCTAGGTACGAGTAAGGTCGAGGATATTTGCCATAGAAACCTTGAACTTCAAATTCCATTGGCTCACCCAAACCATTTTCTTGATGCAGTAAGGTAAAATTATTGAAGCATTGTGGAATTTTCCCAGATAATCCATTTGCTGAAAGGTCCAGTATCTGAAGAAACTGAAGCTGACAAATGATCCATGGAATGCTGCCATAGAATTTGTTGATCCGCAAGCTTAGAATGCGCAAGTTGAGTAGGTCAGTCCCTATCCATGCTGGGATTCTTCCTGTCAGCTTATTCCCTCCAAGATCCAAGATTTGCAACGACTGACATTGCGAAAAAGAAGGCAACATTCCACTAAAACGGTTCTGGCGCATGTATAACGCCTTTAAATTTGTCAAGGAGCCTAATGAGTCTGGAAGTTTTCCAGAGAAATTGTTATAGGCTAGATTAAGAACAGCTAGATTAGTCATATTCATCCAACAATCAGGAAGCTCTCCTGAGAATTGGTTGTGTGATAGGTCAAGGGAAGTGGCTCCTGTTGTACTTTTACAAATGGAAGAGATGGATCCGAAAAACTGATTTTTGTGCAGGTAAAATATTTGCACATTGGTAGGAACTAATGGCAAAGGTCCTGAAAAGTTGTTAGAGCTTAAATCTATAACCATGTAATCATATGTATTCTCTATTAAGTCAGACGCTCTTCCACTGATTTGGTTGTTGGAGAGATTCAAAATCTTTATATCGGAAGGTAAACCTGAGAACCAACTTGGAAGCGTGTCTGAAATATTTGCAAGAGAGATATCAAGAACAGTGTAGTTGTTTTGACTTTGAAGCCACTTGGGGAAAGAAGGTCCCAAATTGCAAGATGGAAGGTTTATAACTTGAAGCTGAAAAGGAGGAAGCCAATTGAAGCTCGTCTTCAAAGCCAACGAGTTGAACGATAAGTCCAAATCCACCAAACTGGAGAGATTTGAAAGGTGGGACTCAGTGATTGTACCCTTCAGGACATTGTAAGAGGCATCAAAACTTTCCAGGTTCGATAGTTGCCCTATACTTTCTGGTAATCCTTCCAGCCTATTGGACGAGACGTCCAAAATTTTAAGCTGTGAAAGCTTTCCAATACCTTGTGGTATCCTCCCATTGAAGTGATTAGATCCAAGATGCAACTCTCTCAATGATGGAAACAATGCTAAATCTGGTAATGGCCCTCTCATTTGGTTATCAGACAAATCTAGATACTCAAGGCTCGAAACTTGTCCAAATCTTTCCATGAAAGAACCATTGAGCACATTTTTCTGCAGGTATAATCTCTTTAAGGCTGAAAATCTTGTGACATTAACCAATGAACCAAACATTGAGTTGTCGTTCAACCCCAAAACCTCAAGTGTTTTCCTACTGCCTGATAATCTAAGAAACAACTCAGGAAGCCATTGGTATGTCCGAGTGTGAGACATGTCTAGATAACGTAAACGTGTCAAATTCCCAAAAGAACTTGGAATCCCACCTTTAAGATTAAGCTCATTTGCAAGATTAAGATGTTCAAGATACATCAAGTTCCCAAATCGATCATCAATTTGACCGTCTAGCTGATTATTTGAGAGGTCTATACTAGTTAAGCTTGTGCTAAAATTGAATAACCAGCTATATTTAGCTGAAGAAGAAAACTCATTACAACATAAATGAAGAACAGAAAGAGAGATCAAAGAAGAATTGGCTATTTCAGCTGGAGATGGAACTAATTTAGAGAGTCCACAAAGACTCAAGTCAAGTTCTTTCAATAAAGGGAGTTTAGTTATCTCTTGAAACCAATTCTTTACTTGGAAGTCACTACCAGCTAGACTCAATAGCTCTAGAGAAGAAAGATGAGAAAGCCATCTAAGGTCCTTTACTATAAGATTATTATATCCAAGATCAAGAATCCTCAATGTAGTTAGATTCTTGAACTGTGTAGGAATTAAACCAGAAAAAAAGGAAGATGAGAGGTTTAGGTACTCTAGTCTTTTAAAGGAGCATATGAATCTTGGTATTTCACTTCTTTCAAATTCATTTATACTAAGGTCCAAGAAATTCAAATACTCCAACTCAAGTAAAGAAGGACTAAGTTTACCTGTCAATCTTGGAGCAAAACAAGCACTAGCAGAACAAGTAAAGGCATTATGAAGATCAAGAACAATTACATGACCAGTTGTTTTGTTACATTCAATACCTTTCCATTTGCAGCATTCTTTTTTATCTTCATCATCACCCCATGTAGATAATTGACCAAAATTATCATTAAGGCCTCTTTTGAACTCAAGAAGAGCATCCCTCTCCTTTTCTATACACAGAGTCAATCCAAAAGCTGCTTGTAGGAGCAGTAAAGACAAAGTAACAAGGAAATGAGCTGAACTTGGATATTCTCTCTTGCCCATTGTTCAAGAAGCAACTAAATGTTTTTTCTGAAATCTTTAGCTTATATAAATATATATATTTCCTGAACTAAATTTCAAGAATGTGCAAGGAAATGTATGTAGGTGTCTTGCTAGGAAATTTAATGCCCGACTATCCAAGTTGTCAGACTCTTGAGTAATAAATTATACTACAGATTTTATTAAATAGTTGAAATAAGAAACAAGTGGCCCCACCATGAGAAGAAAAAGATCAAAAGAGAAGTGATTTATTACCTCTGAGTTTCTCCAACTTGGACTAGTAAGCATAAGCAAGTCGTAGTACTGGAGATTGAGTCAAAGAAGACGGGCTACTTGAGAGAGGCAATGAATCAAGGATAAAAGAAAAAGAATTAAAACAAATAATGAACACCATTCCATGAGGGCACTTCCAACCGAGAGGTTGTGAATTCGAGTCCGGAAGTTTTTGAAGGGAAGGATGCCGGGGTCTATTTGGAAATAGCGTCTTTATTCAGGATAGGAGTAAGGTCTGCGTACACACTACTCTCCCCGATCCCACTAAATGGAATTATACTGGGTTGTTGTTGTTATTTCATTCCATGAATTGGACCAAGAACATAATAACAGTTCACTTCTTACAATCAATCCCTAACACGGCCAAAAGCAGAAAAAAGACGAAACAAAAGTTGGAAAAACCGAACAAGTAGCTAGGAGAAATGTGACCTATATATATCATTTTTCAAAGCATAAAACACCAACTTATCTTGTTCCACCAGTTGTTCTATCTTAGAGGGCCTTTGTACATAAGAATTGTGAAATTTTGGGGGAAATATTTCCTAAAAATGGTATTCGAAAATTTAAGTTTTGTTTGGATATGAATAATTTGGAGCTATTTTTGAATTTTGTGAGTAATTTCAAGAACCTGTTTGGCCATGAAATTTTTTTCACTTTTTTTCGAAAGAGTATTTGGCCATAAAATTTTCAATTTTAGCTTAACATAAATTTTGGAATTTTTTAAAAATTCTGTTTTTCAAAATTCACTCAGATTACTCACAAAAATTTAAAACAACCCAAAATTATATTCATGTCCAAACACAACTCCAATTTTCAAATATCATTTCCAGTTGATTTTTTAAAAAAAAAAAAATTTCGGAATTTTCTAATTCTTATGCCCAAACGCCCACTTGTAGTAAAAATTTTAAAAAATAAATTTTTGGAGTTTTTAAATTTTCGAAAAATTCCAAAATTTATTTTTTAATTGATATTTAAAATTTTTATGATCAAACACTCTTTTCAAACAAAGTGAAAAGTTTTTGGCAAAAAATAAAAAAAATCTATGACCAAACGGGCCCTTAGACTTGTCGAGCATTTCATTTCTCTTCTCCTCCCTAATCAACTAAAAATTACTTCCAAACCAATCCTCCAGATAAGCAGACTGATTTGGAGGATTGGTTTACAAGGTGACTTTAGAGCATCAGCCAATAAACAACACAAAAATCGACAACAGCAAAAGGGGCACAGGCAACGCCTATTTAAAGATCTAGTTTTAAAATCAACATTATGCAACTCATAATTAGTCCTTTGGTGTACCTAAAATAATAATGAAAGGAATTATTAATACAATTAATTTTAGGGAAAATGTGGGTTGTTTAAGGGAATATATAATTCAAAGTTCCACTATATAGTTTGCATCATGTTATAAATAATTATTTATTGGTGGATATCCATAACTCATAAAAGAATAATACTCATTACTCTTCTCTATTATATTCATAACTCTCACTACTCCAATACTTATGGAGTTATGGGTGTAACTCACATACCTCCATAAGCTCCCCATGATATTCCTCCGTGATCTCAAATGTTTAATGACATGTTTATGACATTCTTTTGTATACCTCTACAAAATACTATAAATAGAGGATGAAGTGATATTGTACACACTTGAATACTTGAAAGAAATAGAATCTCTCATCTCTGTCTCTCTATATCTCTTATCTATTTTCTTATTTTATGTTATTACTTTGAGCTTAGTTTCTTAACACACCGTCACTTTTTTCCTTCATTTATTTAGCAGGACAAAATGAAAAGGTAGAAGTTCTTGGAAAATGAAAGGTCTTTTCTTGTTTCATTTTAAATATTCTCCTTATTTAATTGAGTAATGTATTTAGATACTATTTAATTTTTAAAAAGGGATTTTTTCCTATCTATACCATATAGCAAACCTTATTACCAAAAATGTTCACAAATTACTATTTAC
>MU770516.1:111210-142786 GCA_026770625.1 Nicotiana glauca | reverse complement strand
TAAATTTGTATGAAGCATAAACAGAAGGGATTCCATCAATAGGGAAAGTCACTACCTTAGCCTTTTTCTCTCATATTTGTCTACAACTCTAGTTATTAGTTATAGCTTATTATTTTTATATAATTTTAGTTTATAAAGAAAACTCAACAGTGATACAAAAGAATTTGGAAGCTGGTTCTGAGAATTGAGTGGGTCTAAAGGTAGCAGTTGTTAGGTTGACTCTCTGTGGATTCGACCATGGGCGTAATACTCGGGTTTTATTTGCAACGTCCGCAGAATCCTATTTAGAGGATATACTTGGGCGTGATCAGTCGTCAAGTGAGTTACCGCCCCGTTTACCTCGTATTATGTTGTTCTATGTTTCAATATCAGTATTTGAGTTGATCGGATAGAATTGAATTTTTTGTTGGAAATGAGGCACTTAGTATCTTAGAAGGAAGCTTGTTTTGAAAAAGTCAATCGGAAGTTGACTATATAGTTCGATGGCTTGGATGTGAATTCCGGTGGTTTGGTTAGCTTAGAGAGATGATTTATGACTTAGGAGTGCGATCGGAATTGATTTTAGAGGCTCGGTGTAAAAATAGGCTTGAATTGGCGAAGTTTGAATTTTGGCGAATTCCGGTTGATAGGTGAGATTTTGATCCGAGGGTTAGAATGGAATTCCGAGAGTTGCAGTAGCTTCGTTAGGTGATTTTGGATATGTCTGCAAATTTTTAGGTTATTCGGACGGCGTTTGGTCGGGTTTTTGATCGAATGAGCAATTCGGAAGTTTTAAGAAAACTTAGGCTTTGATTTGAGGAAAATTGAGGATTTTGATGTTAATGATAGTGTTTTGATGGTTCGAGCAAGTTTGAATAAGGTTATAGGATGCGTTGGTGCTTTTGGTTGAGGTACCGGGGACCTCGGTGTGATTTCGGGTGGTTAAACGAGAATTTTGAAGCATGTTGCAGGTCTGGTTTTTATGGCTTCTGGTATTTCCGCATCTGCAGAAAAGGAGCCGCAGATGCGGCGTGGAGGTCGCAGAAGCGGTCCTTTGAGGGCTGGGCATATTTCGCAGAAGCGGAAGGCTTTCCGCAAAGGTGGGCTCCGCAGAAGCGATTTTGGACCGCATAAGCGGTCCCAAGTTAGTTAAGTGAGACCGCATAAGCGGTCGTTTGGTCGCAAATGCGGTGACCGTAGGTGCGGTATTATAACCGCAGAAGCGAAAATCGGTCTGGGTTAAGTGAACAGTGGTTCACGGTTTTGAAAGAGAAGAGAAATATTTTGGACTCCGAACTTAGACGATTCTTGGGCGATTTTGAAGAGAATTCGAAGGGGTTTTATCAGGTATGAATTGTTAGACTCGGAATATGTTATTATGGTGTAAAAACATGGATTAATCACTGTATTTCGAGGAATTAGAGGGTAAAAATGGAGGTTAGGGCTTGGAATTTAAGGGAGTTTAAAATTGTGTTTTGATAGGGCAATTGAACTCCGATTTTAGTAAATTTGATATGTATAGACTCGTGGCGAGACGAGAAATCCGGTGATATAAATTTGGTAATTTTTGAGAAGTAGGATCGGGGCTTGGGTTTGGCAAACTTCGTGATTTTTGGTGTTTTTCGAGTCTTTTCGATTAGGTTATGTTTCTTTAGCCTATTGTAATGTATTCGTTGTGGTTTTGACCAGATTCGACGCGCGAGGAGGCGGATTCGAGAAGAAAAAACATAGCGGAATAGTCTTGTGGCCGGCTGGAGGTGAGTAATAGATGTAGATGATGACCTGATGGTTTGAAACCCCGGTTTATCACACTGTGACGCTATATTGAGGCGAGACACGCACTCCATGACTAGTGCGAGGTCGTTTGTGATTGGGGTTTGTGGCTTAATCCCCCCGAGTGGTGTCCAAGCTATGCTTTGGACTATAGACTGATTAGTAAATATCCTACTTGGATTGCTATGAGTATATTTGGGTTGCGTGCCGATTATTTGGATCCCTTAGGGATTATTATCACTGTTTCCACGATGCTTAGCATGTTTTTATGATATCAGTCCTTAGTTAAATACTGTTTCGAAATGATTAGTAAATTTCTAAAGTTTTAAACACTTAATCTATAATTCCTAATAATTGGAACTGGAAATAATAACTTGACTGTGCCTGTGTGGCTTATATGCATATACTTGGACTGAGTGTAGATCGGGCTACACGCCGCAACGAGTGCTACGATGATATTGCGCTTGGGCTGTAGGAGCCCCTCCGGAGTCTGAACCCCCACAGTGAGCGCGGGTACCCAAATGGATCAGGCTGTACGCCGCAGCGGCCATGTGCATTGCATTGTATTCATGTTTTGATGTTTATCTGATCTAGTTGTTTCTGTCTTGTTGTCATTTCACCATTAACTATGCTAAATTGTTAGTGTTAGCTTTACATTGTGGTATTTTCGGGATTTCATACTTTCAGTCATTATATATGTCTATTACCACTGAGTTGGAAGTACTCATTTTACTCCGTGCACCATGTGTGCAGATTCAAGTGTCGCGGGAGCATAGTTGAGTTTTTGCTGCTTCAGAGTTTTCTCAGGAGTTGTCGAGGTAGCTGCCTGACGTTCGCAGGGCCCGACTCCTCCCCTATCCCTTTATTATTTCCGCATTTGTGAACATCAGTATTACTGAGGATTTATTATTTTATTATCTTAGAGGCTCTAGACTAATGACCCCAGGTCTTTGGGAGTTTTATTGACAGTTGTTATGATTTCCTTATTACTTCTGTCTATTATCACTTGTTAGGACTATATTATTGATAATTTAAATGCTATAAATTGGAAATGGGTTGTGTGATTGAGTTGTGAGCGTTATATGGTCGGGCTTGCCTAGCATTTGTGTTGGGCGCCATCACGACCGGGATTGGGGTCGTGACAAGTTGGTATCAGAGCCTAGGTTACTAGGCTTCATGAGTCATGAGCCAGTTAGTAGAGTCTCACGGATCGGTACGGAGACGTCTGTATTTATCCTTGAGAGGCTGCAGGACCTTTAGGAAACACTTCGTATTCTTGAACTCTTGTCATGTGGCTTTATTGTTCTGAGACCTAAATTTCTGTATTCTATTCTCTCGCAGATGGCGAGAACCCGTGCTACCAGACGTGACGGATGACCACCATTGCCACCTACTAGAGGCCGTGGTCGAGGTAGACCAGTGAGAGCAGCTCCTGCAGATCCACCAGCTACCTAGGTTCTGGACCAGCCTCCAGTTGTAGATGCTCCAGCAGCACCTGTTCAGGCACCGACAGTGGTTATTCCTGGTCTTCAGGAGGCTTTAGCTCAGATCTTATCCGTCTGCACTGGCCTGGCTCAGGCAGTCTCAGCCACTACTGTCGCAGCTATTTCTCAGACCGGGGGTGGTCATCAGACCCCTGCAGCACGCACACCCGAGCAGGTTGTTCAGGGATTCAGACACTGGGAGCAGCCCCAGCTCAGTCAGTCGCACCAGTTGCATCAGTTGCCCCAGTTGCACCAGTTGCTCCAGTTGCACCAGTTGCGCCAGTTGCGCCAGTCGCACCAGCTCCAGACTTTGTGGTTCCAGCTATGCCAAACAACGAGAAGCGTCGACTGTAGAGGTTCGGTAGGCTCCAGCCTCCGACATTCAGTGGTACTGAGGGTGAGGATCCCCAGGGATTTCTAGACAAGTGTCAGCGTATGCTTCGCACTGCAAGGATTTTGGAGTCAAGTGGAGTGACTTTTACTACCTTCTAGTTCTCAGGGCCTGCATTTACATGGTGGGAGGAGTTTGAGAGGCGTAGGCCTGTTGGAGCAGCGCCCCTTACTTGGCATCAATTCTCCGCTCTCTTTCTGGAGAAGTATGTACCGCAGTCTCGCAGAGAGGAGCTGCGTCGTCAGTTTGAGTGGTTGGTTCAGGGAGACATGACTGTGACTCAGTACGAGTTGAGATTTACGCAGCTAGCTCGACATGCTACTTGGATGATCCCGACAGATTGGGAGAGGATTAGGAGGTTTGTGGATGGTCTTAACTATCCAGTCCGCATTTTGATGACTAGAGAGAGGGTTGTGGCCGCCTCGTTTGAGGAGTTAGTTGATATGGCTCGACAGATTGAGACAGATCGCTGTTGCGAGCGTGAGGAGAGGGAGGCCAAAAGGCCTCGAGGTTCAGGTAGCTTCAGTGGTGCTCCGTCTAGGGGCCAGTTCCAGCGCAGCAGAGGTTGTTCCTTCAGACCTCCTCAGTCAGGTCGTACAGAGTCTAGTGGGGCTTCTTCAGGTCGTGGTCTTCAGGGTTATCAACAGGGTCAGTCTTCACTTAGCATCTTCCAATATCAACTCCCGAAGCCCATCCACATTGGGCACGCAAATCCGGCCCTGCATCCTCAATACACCATCACTATCAATAGACACATCCCTGGCATCATCATGCTGAACCCGGTCCTTAAGGACAAGCAAATGTGGATCATTATACTGGCGCTCTCTAATGCGGTCATACAAGGAAGACCGAGATACCACACAAGCCAACACCCGACTAGGCTCCGAAATATCTAACCTCACCATTCGATTGGCCAAAGCCTGGACATCAACTACAAAGTGTCTCTCCCTAACTGGAATGTACGCCAAACTACCCATACTCACCGCCTTTCGGCTCAAAGCATCGGCCACTACATTGGCCTTTCCCTGATGATACAAAATGGTAATGTCATAATCCTTGAGCAACTCAAGACACCTCCGCTGCCTCAAATTAAGATCCTTCTATTTGAACAAATGCTGAAGGCTGCGATGATAAATATATACCTCACAAGATACGCCATATAGGTAGTGCCTCCAAATCTTCAAAGCATGGACTATGGCAGCCAACTCCAAATCATGTACAGGGTAGTTCTTCTCATGAGGCTTCAACTGACGAGAAGCATAAGCAATAACTCTACCCTCCTGCATCAATACACATCCAATCCCAACTCTCGAAGCATCGTAGTACACGGTGTAAGAACCTGAAGCTGATGGCAACACTAACACTGGAGCTGTGGTCAACGCTGTCTTGAGCTTCTGAAAGCTCTCCTCGCACTCGTCTGACCATACAAATGGAGCATTCTTCTGCGTTAACCTTGTCAAGTCGAAGCAATAGATGAAAAACCCTAAACGAACCTGCGATAATAACCCGCCAAACCGAGGAAACTCCGAATCTCAGTGGCTGAGGACGGCCTAGGCCAACTCTGCACCGTCTCAATCTTCTTTGGATCGACCTGAATACCATCACTGGACACCACGTGTCCCAGAAAATCCACAGAACTAAGCCAGAACTCACACTTGGAGAACTTTGCATAGAGATTCTCCTCTCTCAGTCTCTGCAACACCATCCTCAAATGCTCCGCGTGCTCCTTCTGGCTACGCGAGTATACCAGGATATCATCAATAAACACAATCACAAATGAATCTAAATACGGCCAAAATACACTGTTCATCAAGTGCATGAACACGGCTGTGGCATTAGTCAGCCCAAAAGACATAACTAGAAACTCATAATGTCCATATCTCGTCCTGAAAGCTGTCTTCATAATGTCTGATTCCCTAATCTTCAACTGGTGATAGCCTGAACGGAGATCAATCTTAGAGAATACCTTTGCCCCTAAAGCTGGTCAAACAAATCCTCAATATGGGGTAGTGGATACTTGTTCTTCACTATCACCTTGTTCAACTGTCTGTAGTCAATGCACATTCTCATCGTGCCATCCTTCTTCTTCACAAATAAGACCGGTGCACCCCACGGTGACACACTCGGGCGAATGAACCCCTTATCTAGGAGTTCCTGAAGATGCTCCTTCAATTCCTTTAACTCAACTTGTGTCATACGATAGGGAGGAATAGAGATAGTTTGAGTGCCCGGCACCAGGTCAATACCAAAATCAATGTCCTTGTCCGGCGGCATGCCCGATAGGTCTGTTGGAAACACATCAGGGAAATCCCTCACAACAGGAACTGAATCAAGACTAGGAGTCTCAGCTCTAACATCTCTCACAAAAGCTAAATACGATAAACAACCCTTACCAACCATTCGCTGGGCCTTTAAGAAAAAAATTACCCTGCTGGGCATATAATCAGTCATACCTCGCCACTCGATCCTCAGAACACCCGGAATAGCCAATGTAACTGTCTTGGCATGACAGTCCAGAATAGCGTGGTACGGGGATAGACAACCCATACCCAGAATCACATCAAAATCTACCATGCCCAACAATAACAAGTCAACTCGGGTCTCCAAACCCCCAATAGTCACCAAACATGATGGATATACATGGTCCACAATAATAGTATCACCCACCGGGGTTGATACATGCACAAGCAAGGCAAGACAACCACGGTTCGTACCCAAATGATGAGCAAAATATGAAGATACATAGGAATAGGTAGATCCGAGATCAAACAAAACAGAGGCATCCCTGTGGCAGACTGAGATAATACCTGTGATAACAGAATCAGATGCAATGGCGTCCCTCCTGTTTGGAAGAGCATAGAAGCGATCCTGACCACCTCTAGATCGATCTCCATCCCTAGGGCGTCCCTTAGCTGTCTGGTCCCCGCCCCTACCTGACTGGGATGGTGCTGAAGTAGATGGAGTAGAAGAGGAGGGCTGATCCCTCTTCTGAGACCGACCACCACGAAGCCGAGGACACTGTCACCTCATATGACCTAACTCACCGCACTCGTAGCAACGACCCTGAGCTGGAGAAGGGGACTGAAGGGAACCCCTCGCTGCAGACGAACCCTGGGCTGAAGAAGCAGGAGTAAAGCTTTGAGCTGGAAGGGTGCCCACAGCTCGCGGTATTCTATTCATCCAGGTGTCGTGAAGATGTATCGGTATTTGAGACAGCATTACTAGTGGAGAAGGATGAAGAAGGATATTGTGAGTTATGTAGCTCGGTGTCTCAACTGACAGCAGGTCAAATATGAGCATCAGAGGCCTGATGGTGTATTTCAGCGGATGGATATTCCAGAGTGGAAATGGGAAATGATTACTATGGATTTTGTGAGTGGTCTCCCTCGCACCTCGAAGAAGTTTGATTCAATTTGGGTGATTGTAGATAGGCTGACCAAGTCCGCGCACTTCATTCCGGTGTGTACTACCTATTCTTCGGAGCGGAGATTTTCATTCGGGAGATTGTACGGTTGCATGGGGTCCCAGTTTCTATTATCTCAGATAGGGGTACTTAGTTTACTTCCCAGTTCTGGAGGAATTTTCAGGGAGAGCTAGGCACACAGGTAGAGTTGAGCACAGCCTTTCGTCCACAGACGAACGAGCAGTCCGAGGTACCATTCAGATATTGGAGGACATGTTGCGTGCCTATGTCATTGATTTTGGAGGTTCTTGGGCTGAGTTTTTGCCACTTGCAAAGTTTTCTTACAATAACAGCTACCAATTCAGTATTCAGATGGCACCGTATGAGGCCTTATATGGGAGGCGGTGTAGATCTCCGGTTGGTTGGTTTGAGCTCGGCGAGGCTAGACTATTGGGGACAAAGTTAGTTCAGGATGCCTTAGAGAAGGTGAAGGTGATCCAGGAGAGACTTCATACAGCTCAGTCGCGCTAGAAGAGTTATGCGGACCGGAAGGTTCGAGATGTATCTTATATGGTGGGCGAGAAGGTCTTGTTGAAGGTTTCGCCTATGAAGGGCGTTATGAGATTTGGAAAGAAAGGGAAGTTGAGTTCGCGGTTCATTGGACCTTTTGAGATACTTAGGAGGATTGGGGAGGTGGACTATATACTTGCTTTGCCACCCAGCCTGTCGGGAGTGCATCCGGTATTTCATGTGTCTATGCTCCAGAAGTATGTTGGGGACCCGTCTCATGTGTTAGACTTCAGTACAGTTCAGTTAGATGATGATTTGACCTATGATGTGGAGCCAGTGGCTATTTTGGGTCGTCAGGTTCGAAGGTTGAGATCTAAGGACATAGCTTCGGTGAAGGTGCAGTAGAGAGGTTAGCCAATGGAGGAGGCCACCTGGGAGACCGAGCAGGAGATGCAGAGCAGATATCCTCACTTGTTTGAGACTCCAGGTATGTTTCTTGACCCGCTCGAGGACGAGCGTTTGTTTCAGATGGGGAGGATGTGACGACCCGACCCGTCGTCACGTGAGTTACCGCCCGTTTCCCCCATATTATGTTGTTCTATGTTTCAATATCAGTATTTGAGTCGATCGGATAGAATTGAATTGGTTTTTGTTGGAAATGAGGCACTTAGCCTCTTAGAAGGAAGCTTATTTTGGAAAAGTCAACCGGAAGTTGACTATATAGTTAGAGGGATCGGATGTGAATTCTGGTGATTTGGTTAGCTTCGGGAGATGATTTGTGACTTAGGAGTGCGATCAGAATTGATTTTGGAGGCTCGGTGTAGAAATAGGCTTGAATTGGCGAAGTTTGAATTTTGGCGAATTCCAGTTGATAGGTGAGATTTTGATCCGAGGGTCGGAATGGAATTCCGAGAGTTGCAGTAGCTTCGTTAGGTGATTTTGGATGTGTCTGCAAATTTGCAGGTCATTCGGATGCCGTTTGGTCGGGTTTTTGGTCGAATGTGCAATTCGGAAGTTTTAAGAAAACTTAGGCTTTTGATTTGAGGAAAATTGAGGATTTTGATGTTAATGATAGTGTTTTGATGGTTCGAGAAAGTTTGAATAAGGTTATAGGATGTGTTGGTGCCTTTGGTTGAGGTCCCGGGGGCCTCGGTGTGATTTCGGGTGGTTAAACGGGAATTTTGAAGCATGTTGCAGGTCTGGTTTTTATGGCTTCTGGTATTTCCGCATCAACGGAAAAGGAGCCGCAGAAGCGGTTCCGCAGATGCGACGTGGAGGTCACAGAAGCGGTCCTTTGAGGGCTGGGCATATTCCGCAGAAGCGGAAGGCTTTCCGCAAAGGCGGGCTCCGCATAAGCGGTTTTGGACTGCATAAGCGGTCCCAGGTTAGTTAAGTGATACCGCATAAGCGGTCGTTTGGTCATAAATGCGGTATCCGCAGGTGCGGTATTATAACCGCAGAAGCGAAAATCGGTCTGGGTTAAGTGAACAGTGGTTCACGATTTTGAAAGAGAAGAGAAATATTTTGGACTCTGGACTTAGGCGATTCTTGGGCGATTTTGAAGAGAATTCGAAGGGGTTTCATCAAGTATGAATTGTTAGACTCGGAATATGTTATTATGGTGTAAAACATGGATTAATCACTGAAATTCGAGGAATTAGAGGGTAAAAATGGAGGTTAGGGCTTGGAACTTAAGGGAGTTTAAAATTGGGTTTTGATAGGGCAATTGAACTTCGATTTTAGTAAATTTGATATGTATAGACTCGTGGCGAGACGAGGAATCCGGTGATGTAAATTTTGTAATTTTTTGAGAAGTGGGCTCGGGGCTCGGGTTTGGCCAACTTCGTGATTTTTGGTGTTTTTCGAGTCTTTTCGATTGGGTTATGTTTCTTTAGCCTATTGTAATGTATTCGTTGTGGTTTTGACCAGATTCGACGCGCTAAGAGGCGGATTCGAGAGGAAAAGGCATAGCGAACTAGTCTTGTGGACGGCTGGAGGTGAGTAATAGATGTCGATGATGACCTGAGGGTTTGAAACCTTGGTTTATCACAACGTGACGCTATATTGAGGCGAGACACGCACTCAATGACAAGTGCGAGGTCGTTTGTGATTGGGGTTTGTGGCTTAATCCGCCTCGAGTGGTGTCCAAGCTGTGCTTTGGACTATAGACTTATTAGTGAATATCCTACCTGGATTGTTATGAGTATATTTGGGCTGCGTGCCGATTATTTGGATCCCTTAGGGATTATTATCACTATTTTTACGATGCTTAGCATGTTTTCATGATATCAGTCCTGAGTTAAACACTGTTTCGAAATGATTAGTAAATTTCTAAAGTTTTAAACACTTAATCTATAATTCCTAATAATTGGAACTGGAAATAATAACTTGACTGTACCTGTGTGGCTTATATGCATATACCTGGACTGAGTGTGGATCGGGCTGCACACCGTGGAGAGTGCTACGATGATATTGCACTTGGGCTGTAGGAGCCCCTCCGGAGTCTGAACCCCCACAGTGAGCGCGGGTACCCAAATGGATCGGGCGATACGCCACAGCGGTCATGTGCATTGCATTGCATTCATGTTCTGATGTTTATCTGATCTAGTTATTTCTGTCTTGTTGTTATTTCACCGTTAACTATGCTAAATTGTTAGTGTTAGCTTTACATTGTGGTATTTTCGGGATTTCATACTTTCAGTCATTATATATGTCAATTACCACTGAGTTGGATGTACTCACTTTACTCCCTGCTCCATGTTTGCAGATTCAGGTGTCTCAGGAGCATAATTGAGTTTTTGCTGCTTTAGAGTTTTCTCAAGAGTTGTCGAGGTAGCTGCCTGACGTTCGCAGGGCCCGAATCCTCCCCTATCCCTTTATTATTTCCGCATTTGTGAACATCAGTATTACTGAGGATTTATTATTTTGTTATCTTAGAGGCACTAGATTCATGACCCCAGGTTTTTGGGAGTTTTATTGACAGTTGTTATGATTTCTGTATTGCTTCTGTCTATTATCACTGGTTAGAACTATATTGTTGATAATTTAAATGTTATAAATTGGAAATGAGTTGTGTGGTTGAGTTGTGAGCGTTATATGGTCGAGCTTGCCTAGCATTTGTGTTGGGCACCATCACGACCGTGATTGGGGTCGTAACATTAGCAATAATAGCAAGTGGTGTACCAACGATGATTTTATTGCGATGGCATCTACTTTAGATTTTATATACATCTTCAAACAACTTAACTAACTANATATATATATATATATATATATATATATATATATATATATATATATATTAATGAACTATTTAGTAAAAATTAATAGTTTGAGAGGTGATTTCTGTCAAGTATTATCAGTAGTTCCAAAATCGACAATAGCATAGACTGTAAAAGCTAGCTTGCCAAAGTTTTACTCTGGCCCCATACGAAAAAAATTCAACTTACAAGAAATATAAAGTAAGAACAGATCCAATATTCAATGTCTACTTGCTTCATGTCGAAAACGAAGAAGAGCATCCAATAAAAGATGATTTGATTCTTCCTAAAAACTTGATTATCAATCCCAATGGTAATAGTAGTGCATTTAATAAGAGAAATATTTCTATCACTAGATTAAAATGCAATCTGTGCAAATCGCATAATAGAATTAAAAAGATATCTTATCTGCACAAATGAATATATTGATCAACTAAATAAAAAGTTGATTGACAAATTTTATTGTTAAAAAAATATTTTTCAATTTTTGACTCAGCAAAAAATAATACCAATAATTATTACCAAGAAGAATACTTAAAGACTTTAATACCAAAATGGCCTTCTACCCTACATGTTTGTTGTCAAGTTTCTTGTTTCTTATGTATGTTAGTATCACCATTTATATAATAGAATAAGTTAAAATTGATTTTCCATGGTATATAGGTTAACTTTGAAGAAAAATATGCCCGTCATGCTACTGAAAAACTTAGATACGCCGAATAGCTTATGCAATAGTACACCGATGGTATATAGAAGTTTTGACAAAAATTATGATACTGGTTAGTGTGTTTCTAAGTATATTCTTATCTTTGATTTAAACTTTAGTCTTCCGAAATTAAGGAATATCCTTTTAAATTTGTGTGAAAATAATTTTTAGTATATTTATATTTTGCAAATATAATAAATAAAGTAAAAGGACAAACATCCTAAATATTAGACTATATTAAACACAATATATTTTCTTGCACAAATAACTGTATGTTGTACTTTCAAGCCGGATATTAAAATCGACAACAAGAGTTCTGGTTAAGGCAGAGCAACCAACGTATTAGGAGGAAACATACACAAACAAATATTATTCACAAAACTGTTTGTTAAGATACTATCACATTAAATACTTTTAAACTATAATATATAATTATCTAATTAACAGGACAAAATTGATCATTTGTGTAAGTTTTTATGATGTCATTTTATTTTAAATTCATGTATTATGCTAATGTAATTATATTTTTCAGCATTTCGATGATTGTTGTATAATTATACATAAAATTTCTCACATTAATAAATTTTTATTATTCTTTTATATAAATAAATATTTAAATCATCACGTGTCATTATTAACGTGCAGCGCACGTTTATAGACACTAGTTATTATAAAAGCATGAATTCTAGAAAGTTAAATGTTGAACGACGAAAATATCCCAATAATATTGACCGATAGTTATACCCTTCATAAACTAAAATATCCTTTAAAGAAATAAATTACATGTTGGATAAACTTGAAATATTAGAAAAAAATTTAAACTATCTGGACGTTGAGTTTCACTAAAAAGTAGAATAATGTATTTAAGTATACTTGGTTTTTGTTACAAATTTAACTTAGTCAATGACTCTTCCTTCTCATTATAATAAGATAATCTGATCTCACAAAAATTATTACTTTGAATTATAAAAGATAAATAGGTACAAATCAAAATAAAAGTAAGATAAGAAGAGCTTTCCCTAGCCCGCTGACATCTCACATCTTCCCAAAGCAAGAAAAATTTGACTCCATTTGAAAGATAACTTTGGCTATTAGCTATCGAAATAGTGTTCCAAAATCCAAACGAATAATGCTTTTGGATTTTGATTCTTAATGCTAATTCTTTGTTGAGGTTTTTTCTTATCTATACCATATATAAAACTTTATTATAAAAAATGTGCATAATATATAAATTACCCGTCTAGTCCACGTTTTACCTACAATTTTTGCACCATTCGTATATTATGTATTAAAAGGGCAGAATATTCCCTAAAAAATGCGCTAAAATTAAGGAGATAATCTTGGTATTAATTGATTCTACATTAAATTCAATTTTTAAAAGGAAAATGAGATTTCTTATCTGCGTATTTTTCTCCAGAACTACAATTCAAATTCTCGAAAAAAAAAAGAACGAATAGCTACAAAAACTACGAACAGATTCAACTACTAATAGCTTCGACGAACTGAATTCAAATTGTCGAGCTTCAACAACTCAAAGTTGATAAAATCTGTTCTTCATCGTTTCTTCTCTCAAATTGTCGCTCATATATATCTGTTCTTTATCTTTTCTTTTCTCAATATAGAAATCCAAAAAAACATCAACAACAACAAGAAATCATGTCCAAAATCGCAATCATGCTATAATTTAATGAGAATTGAGATAATTATGGCAGATTTAGAGATTTTGAATTTAATGCCATTGTGGTAGATGAGAATGCAAAATCTCAATCATGCTACAATTGAATGGAAAAAATCTGATTAAAAAAAATGGGTCTCATCTACAAAATTTCTACAAAAAACTACAAATCTGTTTTAGTATTGTATAAAGCTGTATTATTTTTAAGGGTATCTACAAAGTTACTACATTTATACTACAATTAAACTACAATCTATGTTGAAACAAAATGTTGACTACAAAATTTTCTCTTCATTTACAAAATTTTTTCAAAAAAAAAAACTACAAATCGGTTTAAGTATTGTATAAAGCTGTATTGTTTTTAAGAGTATCTACAAAATTACTATTAATTGATTGTACATTAAAAAATGGACAAATGCGGCTTGCTCAGTTGGTAAGCACCTCCACCTACGACCGTTAGGTCCTAGGTTCGAGTCACCGTGGAGGGGAAGTGTGAAAATACTATAGATCCTCCTAATTTGGGAGGGGTAAAAAAAAATTAAAAAATGGGTTTCATCTACAAAATTTCTACAAAAAAACTACAAATCAGTTTTAATATTGTATAAAGTTGTACCCTTTTTAAGGGTATCTACAAAGTTACTACATTTATTAAACTACAATCTATGTTGGAAAAAACTATTGACTACAAAATTTTCTTTTCATCTACAAAATTTCTTCAAAAAAACTACAAATAAACTTTCAAAAAAACTACAAATAAACTACAAATCAGTTTAAGTAATGTATAAAGCTGTATTGTTTTTAAGAGTATCTACAAAATTACTATATTTATACTACAATTAACTACAATTTATGTTGAAAAAAGATGTTGATTACAAAGTTTTCTCTTCATCTACAAAATTTCTTCAAAAAAAGTACAAGTCAATTTAAGGTTTCAGGGTGAAGCTTAGTGTTTAAAAGTTGAATCTTTGAATCAAAGTTCGAAGAAGGGGTAGGGGATTATGCTTCTCTTCTCCCTAGATTGCTTTTGCTTACATACCAAAAATGCAGTAGCTCTATGTCGTAAAACAATAAGAATATGATTTTGAATCCGAAAAGAAATAGGAAAGCGTGGGCCCTACTATTTCGTAGGTAACAAAATTGCAATTTCAATCTTTGTATTTTTTGAGAAGAAGAAGGAATGGAGAAGAGGAAGAAAGGGGAGAGAAAAAATGGCACAGGTCTTAGGAATTAGGGGGATAGAGAAACGTGAATATATGGACACCTTTAATTAAATAGTAAAAATTATCCATTAATTAGATGGACACATTTAATTAAGGAGTAAAAACTGCTCATTAATTAGACCCTTATTTAAGTATGGTATAGGATTGATAATTTAATATATTAAGTGTAATTAAATCTAATCTTAAACAGTGAAGGTAATAAAGTTTCCTATTTGGCATAAGAATGTAAAAGTTCCTTCTTTTGTTCTATGATGCCCAAATATCAAGTCTAGCTCAAATTCGTTTATTAGAAAAACAATCACAGAAGAAGCAGAGCTAATTAAATTTATAAAGAGGAACTTCTATCCTATCTCACGTGGAAGATGGATAACCAAGAAAACCTAGGCAAAAATAAACTATGCAAAAATTGATTGGAACTTGCCGTCGCACTTATTTTATTTTAATTTTAATACCGTTTGGAATACTACTCTAATACATAATTTAAGGTAGATTGCTATTTATTTGCATACTTTTAATGTTTCAGTATCAGTCTTATGTTTTTTTTGTATAATTAGTGTTATGTTAAGTGATGATCATATGATTATGTTATTTACGTGATAATCGTATGCGTTTAAATTTCTAACTTTTATGAATATTTAATTGGTTAAAATTCAATGAAATAATATGGTGAAATTAATATGATTGCTCTTTTGGTTTCACCTAATCTTCTACATCTTTTATTGTAGAAAGAAAAACGATTCTGATCAAATATTATATTTATTGGAGGTTCTTTGCATTGTCCTAAAAATATCATAACCCATTCTTTTTATTAGTGACTTTCACTTTGCTATGCGAAGAGAATTACAAGAAAGATGATTCACTATATTTTCAAGAACTGATTATTAAACTTCGCATATATTTAGATACAAAAAGTTTTAGAATACTATGCAATTAAAAATTTATTACTACTTTTTTAATTGAAAATATCCGTATATCGCACGAACATAGAGACCGGTATAAATAAAAGTACAAACTTCATTAAAGTTTTTCCTAAAAATATGTCAAATAATCTCTCTATTTAAACAGTGCTACTTGAGAAATGAATCTTTAATATTTTTTTTGTTAAATTTGACATTGAAAAGTACTTTTTGGAATGATTTGCATACACAATCTATTTATTAAATAGTTAAAAAAGGATTGTTTCAAATGAATCGGTCAAACATAAAATGTCATTTTAAAAAGCTATATTGGGAGTGAACTATATTACACTACGTTAGAGTGTTAATCTGTTGCCTCCGTATTATCATATTCACATAGGAATGCATGCATGCATGGTAGAAGCACTGGAATTTGGTGGAGGTTATAATATATACTACTTCACGTCCTTTTTGCTGAAATATATGGGATGCGCGTACCTTCACCTTTCATATTAGGGAGAAATTGAAAAGTAATCAGATTTACAATTGGTAGTTGAAAAATAGCTCAATTTTAAAAGTAATCGAAATTTAGTCACTTTTTATGTAAAGATAAATCTGAGCGAAAACACTCTTCAAAACCCGAAAAATACTCCAGTATATTATGCTGGAGTTCCAACGTAAGTATACTTGAACTCCAGCATATTATACTGGAGTTCCAGGATAGTATGTTGGAACTCCAGCATAATATGATGGAGTTCCATCAGAAGTACACTAGAACTCCGGCGTAATATACTGGAGTTCCAGGATAGTATGTTGGAACTCCAGCATAATATGATGGAGTTCCATCATAAGTACACTAGAACTCCAGCGTAACATACTGGAGTTCCAGCAAGTATATTAGTCCAGTATAATACACTGGAGTTCCAGGATAGTATGTTGGAGCTCCAGCATAATATGATGGAGTTCCATCATAAGTACACTAGAACTCCAGCGTAATATACTGGAGTTCCAGCAAGTATATTAGTCCAGTATAATATACTGGAGACGGAGTTAATCTATTGCCTCCGTATTATCATATTCACATAGGAATGCATGCATGCATGGTAGAAGCACTGGAATTTGGTGGAAGTTATAATATATACTAGAGCTAGCAAAGTATACCAGTCCAGCATAATATGATGGAGTTCATACACAAGTGCACCGAACTCCAGTATATTATGCTGGACCAGTCTCTATTGCAGCAAAACAATGACTATTTTTTATTGACTTGGTAAACGCTGATTATTTTTGATTGACCAGTCTGAAAACTGGCTATACCAAGCTATTTTTACTTCATATTGCACTTGATCCATAGTGCCCTAAATTATCCAGTTTATGGTTTTACTTGAAATCTATTATTCGCTGTTATTATTATTTCTTTTCTCCGGTATTTACAACGTGGCCTTTTTACTACTGTTTTCCCCCCTCAAATTTGATTTATTTTTTCTTTGAATCGAGGGTCTATTGAAAATCGCTTCTCTACTTAACAAAAGGTAGGGGTAATGTATTTATTCCATACCCCATTTGTAGGCTTACATGGAGTATATTGTTGTTGAAATCTATTATTCTCTGCTACGGCAGTGCTAGGGATCCAAATCTCGAACTTGAGATGGCATTTAAAACATGTTCTCAAATGTCATTTTTTCCTCTCATAATTTTCTTTGCTTTAAAGAGATTGAACCAAAACGCAAGATTACTTGAGGGAGGAACATTCGAAAGATAGGCATACTTACTGATGACTGATCGCATTGAATCAAGTGCCCTCATTTGGTTACAAATCTTTTTTCAATTGTTGATTTAATTATGTTTAATGAGGATTTAGTTATCATTTATATTAGTCTAGATTAAGTTCTTTTTGTATTATCTTATTAAGATTTTCCTTCTTGCCCTTAACTAGGTCATATTTTTACCAAGCATGGGTGAGTATAGATTTCAAAAAGTACAAGGTACTATTAGATTTAGATAATTAATAATAGATGCCATTAGTGGAATATGCCCTATCAACTTGAAGCTGGAAAAAAAAAACTAAAATGTTTACATTTTAAACTCTTTCTTAATATCTAGTAAAGATGTTCATTACGTAGAATACAACCGTAGGCATATAAATTTTATTAAAATTAAATTCATAAAATAATTTGGATTATATTATAAATTCAAGATATATTGGTCCAAATAAATATTATGGGCTAATATATAAATGAATTAATTATATAAGTCCAATATATATGGATTAAATAAATAAGTCTTAATCCATTGGGTTAACCCTCTAATTAATTGGGCTAAAGTAATGAGCCCACTTCATTAAGCCCAAGATGACATCTTCCTAGAGGCCCAGTTTGGTGCCACGCGTGAAATGATGTGGCGCGCCAAGTCAAACGGAAGAGCCAATAGGATCATGCCACGTATCAAAATGACAAGGCATGCCAAGCCACACTAAAAGAGCAATGAAATCGCGCCACGTGTGCAAGTGACATATTTTGGCCAATCAAATGCGGCCATGTCACACTTCAATTCGATTGGTCGGAAAGAGTTTGTTCTTATCATAACTCTTCCTTTCCACAACTATAAATAGGGTTCTTCATAACTCAGAAAAGACACCAGAAGTTATAACAAGAAGCAAGAAAGAGCTCGTGGATCAAACACTGCAAATTCCTCCATAAGTTTCAAGCTTCAAGCAATCAAGTTCAAGTTCAAGAAATCAAGTTCAAGTTCAAGAAATCAAGTTCAAGAACAATTCAAGTATTCAAGATCAAGAACGAAGTTAAATCAAATACAAGGCGTTCAAGATCAAGGCTACTTGTTCGTGATAAAATTCGTGGCAACAATAAAAGTGTTCACGATGGATAAATCAAATTTAAATTCAAGATCAAGTTCAAAGGCCCTTGAATTTACACTAGAAAAGTAGAATCAGAGGAATCCTAGAGATTGTAACACTCAAATATTTGAAATAAAGTACTACGATTGTTGCAATATTTTCGGCCTTGATTTCAATTTTCTCGAACCAAATTTATTGTCTACAAATTCTGGCACGCCCAGTGGGACAATCTCTACCTCTCATCTCAACTTTTCAATCACTAAAGTCCAAGAACATTGAAATGGCTTCAAAGAAAATCAACTCTATTTCAACTTCCACCAAAGCTGCTAACTCCAGGTTCTATGCTGATGTGGAAAGCATCCTTGATGTTACCTTTGGAAGCTTCAGACCAGTTACGAGGAGCAAAGCAAGCTCTTTAGGAAAACAAGCCACCCAAGTGTCGTCTGCGTCAACCCCTATTTTCGGATCTTCATCCTCAAAAGGAGCAAGATCTTCCACAAATGCATCTGAAGGAGGAAGCGATGTTGCTGAAAAGATCAAGAAAACTCTTGCTCTGCTTGACCTTTCTGGATCCAAGCACTCTGCTTTGAAAGAAGGTGATGATGCTTTAAGTGATGGATTCTCCCCACTTACACCACATAGCGTGAGCCGATCAAGGATCAATCTGTGTGAAAACCCATGCTACTCTCCGTTGTCCATGACAATCATGCAAGCTATGGTGACAAATACTTCATCCGAGCAGTTGGCAAACTTGACGGAAGCAATCGTTGGTTTGACAAATGCATGCAAAATCAAGAGGCTAGAATTGATAAGCTAATAGATAGGGTGGGAATCTTGATGGAATAAGAATCCACCCACGCACCCGGCAAGCTCCCAGAAGTTCTAGAGAGTAACTCTCCTTCAAGACAAGGAGAATCCACTAAGGCTATCCCTGTTTCATCTGAAGAAATGATTCCAATCGATCAATTGAAGGAGTTCATTGAAGGAAACATTAAGAACAAATATGAAGCTACTTCCAAATCCTCCCTTACGTATGCAAAGTCGTACACTTCAAGGGTCGATATATTGAAGATGCTTTCTGGCTATCAACCTCCAAAGTTTCAACAGTTTGATGGTAAAGGTAACCCAAAGCAACATGTGGCTCACTTCGTGGAGACGTGCAACAATGCTGGTACTTATGGAGATTACCTCATCAAGCAATTTGTCCGCCCGCTAAAAGGAAATGCTTTTGACTGGTACACAGACCTCGAGGCTGGATCTATCGATAGCTGGGATCAACTAGAGCAAGAATTCCTCAATCGCTTTTATAGTACGAGACGTACAGTGAGTATGATAGAACTTATGAATACTCGTCAACGAAAGGGGGAACCAGTTATCGACTTTATCAATCGTTGGAGGAATGCAAGCCTCAACTGCAAAGACAGGCTTAGTGAAGCTTCAGGCATAGAGATGTGCATCCAAGGCATGCATTGGGGATTGCGCTACATCTTGCAAGGTATCAAGCCTGGCACATTTGAAGAACTTGCAACTCGTGCCCATGACATGGAATTGAGCATGGCCTCCACTGGAAATGAAAGGCTGCCCATCTATGAACCTTGCAAAGCGAATGACAAGCAAGAAGTCAGGAAGTGGGGCAAGTTCGTACCCAAGTCTGAAAGCAAAGAGGCTATGAATGTCAATACGTTACTTGTGAAGTTCACGACGAAAGAGAGCAAGAAGCAGAGTATGAAATCCACTTCGTTTCAAGATAAGCCAAGTGGGAAGTTGACTCTAAAAGAAATGCAAGAGAAGGAGTACCCATTTTTAGATTCTGATATGCCAGCCATTTTTGAAGAACTCCTCGAGTTAAATCTCATTGAGGGTCCAGAGATGAAGCGACCAAATGAAGCTGGGAGAACAAATGACCCAAATTACTGCAAATATCACCGACTTGTAAGCCACCCTCTGGAGAAGTGCTTTATCTTCAAGGATAAAGTCATGGACTTGGCTCGCGAAAAGAAGATCGTGCTTGATGATGAGAAAGCAAGCGCAAGCCAAGTCTCTATCACCTTTGGCTCATTCAGTTCGGATGAATTATGTGGTTTTAAAGAAAGTAAAAATGAAGAATCACTGGAGGGCGACAAAGCTAAAGTCAACCAACCTGATGATAATGAAGGTTGGACGTTGGTGACTTGTTGTAGGCTCCACAAAAGGAGCCTACAAAAATAATCAGTGGAACAACCAACAAGGAAGATGATGGTAAAAAGACCAATGAAAAAGAATCCTGTTAGGCATTTGAAGAAAGCAAAAGTAGAGATGCATCACCCTCAAAAGCCACGAAATCCAGTGACCTTGGAGGAGTTTTTACCAAGTTGGTTCTGCACGAAGATTTCCCATGAAGGCATTTATGCCTTTTGTTGCCATGCTGACAAAGGGGAAGAAAAGAGTGATGACCTACCATTGGCTCCATTTTCGGAAAAGCCCATCGAGTCCACTCATCAAGAAGTTAATGCTTGTGAGGAAAAAGTCACGTTCACAAATGACGATCTTTTGCTAGGTGACGCTCCTCATAACCGCCCATTGTACCTGGTTGGGTATATGCGCGATGAAAGGGTAAATCGAATTTTTGTTGATAGAGGATCCTCAGTGAACATTTTGCCGATCCACACTGTGAAGGAACTTGGTATTCCTATGAACGAACTCTCAGAAAGTCGTGTGATGATCCAAGGATTCAACCAAGAGGGCAAAGAGCCATAGGCGCGATCAGGCTGGGAATCACTATTGAAGATATGCAATCAAGTGAATGGTTGCATGTGATCGATGTGAAGACTTCATACAATATTTTGCTTGGGAGGCCTTGGATACATGAGAATAAAGTAGTTCCATCTACCTACCATCAATGTTTAAAATACCACGAGGGTGAAGTCGAGAAGACAATAATTGCTGATGATGAGCCATTCACTGAAGTTGAGTCACACTTTGCCGATGCAAAATTCTACTTGAAGAACCGCATTGTGAAGGAGCTGAAAGCTGATAATGGTATGAAAGCAAGAATAAAGAGCCCTCAACTAAAAGAGAAGAGGCTACTATTGGTGAAGCCAAAGCTGTTAACAAGGAGGTACAACCCAATGTGAATAAATCTTATGGAGGGAATATTACGTCTTATGGCAAGAAAGTAAGCCCGACGCTCCAATATACCCCTAAAAGGAAGAAATATGAAGGTGAATCATCTAATCGCCAAGCTAACACGCTAAAAGAGTTAACTCTTCCGATCAAACGAATTGAGGCAGTAAAGTCGTCTTCAATGCCGCTTGTAGAGTTTGTAGCCCAAAATCGTTTGCAAAATGTGGCATTCCCTACAAAGCGAACAGATGAAGGTTTTGATCCTAATTCTTACAAGCTATTTGCAAAAGCTGGATACAATCCCAATGAGCCGTCAAAGTTAGGGAAGCTCCCATCTGAAGCTGCAACGAGGCAACCACATGAAGGTCTAGGGTACAAGCAACCGTCACCAGTGCGCATCTCAATAAGGAAGGCGAGCAGCAGCTATATCACTGAAGAAGATGAATCAGCTACTTCTAATAAGCCTTCTATCTTTGATCGACTTGGAAAATCACCCGTGAGGGCCTCCGTTTTTGAAAGATTGGGTCCACTAAAGAAGAGGAACAAGTTCCGGAGAAATTTTCAAAGCATAAGAACACTCGCTTCACCCAAAATCCAGGAGATCTCCAAAGATTTTCAAAGTTTGGTTCCTTCTAGAATGAGGCGACAAACAAAACTTGTGGTTTCATGTAAAGAGGTACTGAAGGTAAAGCCATATACTGTGGCCTATACTAAGGAACGTGATGAAGATGAAAAAAGTGTGGGTTCTTCGTATCATGTTACTGTACAAGTCGAGAATGGCATTCCATCTTCAATGGAAGATAATGTGGAATTGGAGCATGTTTCACCGTGTTATCACATATCCTTCAATGATGGTGACCCTCAAGAAGATGAAGATGCGAAAGATGCTCCACCTGAACTTGAAGAAGGAGTGAAGACGACAATTGATGCCTTAAAAGAAGTCAACCTTGGCACCGATGAAGAACCAAGACCCACCTACCTAAGTGCTTTACTTGAAGCTGATGAGGAGAGCACTTATATTAAGTTACTCAAAGAGTTCAGGGATGTCTTCACTTGGAGTTACAAAGAGATGCCTGGCTTGGACCCGAAAGTAGTAGTCCATCCCCTTGCAGTCAAAAATGGTGCTCGCCTTGTTAAACAAGCTTAAAGGCGCTTTAGGCCGGACTTGGTTCCCCTAATTGAAACTGAAGTTAACAAACTCATTGAAGCTGGATTTATTCGGGAAGTTAAATACCCAACATGGGTTTCAAGTATTGTCCCTGTAAAGAAGAAGAATGGCCAGATTCGAGTATGTGTTGACTTCAGGGACCTCAATAATGCGTGTCTCAAAGATGAATTCCCGCTTCCTATTCCAGAGTTGATGATCGATGCTACTACTTGTTATGAGGCAATGTCTTTCATGGACGGTTCGTCGGGCTATAACCAAATTCGCATGGCACCAAAAGATGAAGAGCTTACTGCATTCCGCACCTCCATGGGTATTTATTGCTACAAGGTAATGCCTTTTGGCTTGAAGAATGATGGTGCTACTTACCAAAGGGCTATGCAGAATATTTTCGACGATCTTCTCCACAAGAATGTCGAATGCTATGTTGACAACTTGGTGGTGAAATCAAGACAGAAGGGTGACCACATGAAAGACTTGAGGATGGTATTTGAATTGCTCCGGAGGTACCAACTTAGGATGAATCCGTTGAAATATGCCTTTGGAGTTACTTCTAGAAAGTTCCTTGGTTTCATTGTCCGACATCGAGGGATCGAAATTGATCAAGCTAAAGTGGATGCCATTTTGAGAATGCCTGAGCCTCGAGATATCCATGAATTGAAAAGTCTGCAAGGAAAGCTAGCGTACCTTAGGAGATTCATCTCGAACCTAACTGGGAGGGGTCAACCATTCAGTCGTCTTATGAAGAAAGATGTCCCTTTCAAATGGGACCAAGCATGCAATAATGCCTTTGAGAGCATTAAATCCTACTTGATGAAGCCTCCAGTTTTAGCAACCCCTATGCTTGGAAAGCCATTGATACTATACATTGCGGCACGAGAAAGGTCTGTTGGAGCACTGTTGGCCCAAGAAAATAGAGAGGGGAAAGAAAACTCTCTTTACTACTTGAGCAGGATAATGACACCTAATAAGTTGAACTATTCGCCAATTGAAAAGTTGTGCTTGGTGCTAGTCTTCTCAATTCAAAAGTTGAAGCACTATTTTCAAGCTCATGTTGGCCATCTTATTTCTAAAGCAAATCCCATCAAGTTCGTGATGTCAAAACCTGTTATTAGTGATCGACTAGCGAGATGTTACCTCCAATTTCAACAATTTGAGATTTTGTACATCCCTTAAAAGGCTATAAAGGGACAAGCATTGGCAGACTTCTTGGCAGATCATCCTATATCTGATGACTGGGAGCTAACTGATGAACTACCTGATGAGGACGCAATGGACGTTGAAGTTCAACCTCCATGGAAGAAGTACTTTGATGTTGCTGCGTATCGTGGGGGAGCCGGGGCTGGCGTTGTATTTGTCACTCCCCAAAGAGAAGTGTTGCCCTACTCCTTCACCTTGACACAACTCTATTCCAACAATGTAGCTGAGTATCAAGCCTTAATACTTGGGCTTGAAATGGCCGTTGATATGAAGCAATTGCAATTGCAAGTCTTCGGTGCCTCCCAGTTAGTGGTCAATCAGCTTTTGGGTAGTTACGAGGTTAAGAAGCTCGAACTACGCCCATATAATGATTACGCTAAAAAGTTGATGGGATGGCTCGGTGATGTGACTATTCAGCATGTGCCAAGGAAAGAAAATAAGACTTTAGCTGCTCTAGCTTCATCATTAGCCCTGCCTGACCAAGCGCAAGTTACCGTCTACCAAAAATGGGTAGTATCGCCGCCAAATGAGGTTGAAGGTGAAGAAAACGAACTCAAGAATCTTGTTGCTGTTTCTGAAGTTGAGAAAGAAGGATGGCGACAACCCATCATCGACTACTTATGCTATGGGATACTTTCAGAAAATCCGAGGAGAAAGACTAAAATCAGTCGCCGTGCACCTCGCTTCCTTTACTACAAAGATACCCTATATAGAAGATCATTCGAGGGAGTACTCTTGCGATGCTTAGGGGAAGATGAAGCACTCCAAGCTTTGCAAGAAGCGCATTCTGGGGTATGTAGGTCACACCACTCTGGACCAAAGCTGCACTTCCATAAAAAAAGGATGGGATATTATTAGCCAGCGATGGTAAAGGATTGCTTGGACTACGCTCGAAGATGCAAGGCTTGTCAATTCCATGCGAATTTTATTCATCAACCTCCTGAAGTGTTGCACCCGACTATTGCATCCTGGCCATTTGACGCTTGTGGATTGGATGTTGTTGGACCACTGCCAAAGTCCTTTGGTGGGCACCTATACATCTTGGCTGCAGCTGACTACTTCTCAAAATGGGCTGAAGCTGTTGCTCTTAAGGAAGTAAAGAAGGAAAATGTTGCAAGTTTCATCCGAGTAAACATTATTTATCGCTTTGGAATTCCTCGTTACTAGATAATGGAAAGCCATTCGATAATAGGTTGATGAACAAGATTTGTGATCTCTTTGGCTTCAAGCAACATAACTCTTCGATGTACAATGCTGCCGCCAATGGTCTAGATGAGGCATTCAACAAGACTCTATGCAACTTGTTAAAGAAAGTCGTCTCCAAATCTAAACGAGATTGGAATGACCGTATGGAAGAAGCTCTATGGGCATATAGGACGACTCACCGCACACCAACACAGGCGACTCCTTATTCACTCATTTATGGAGTCAAAGCCGTCTTGCCACTTGAGCATAAAATACCTTCGTTACGACTGGCTATTCGAGAAAGGATCACTGATAAAGAAAATGCTCGACTTTGGTTAGTAGAGTTGGAATCTCTTGATGAAAAGAGATTGGAAGCTCAATAGAGTCTTGAATGTTATCAAGCTTGATTATCTCGCGCCTTCAATAAAAGAGTTCGCCCCAGATCCTTTCAAGTAGGAGATCAAGTCATTGCCATACGAAGACCCATAATTACTTCCCATAAACCTGTAGGGAAGTTCACTTCAAAATAGGATGGACCATATGTCGTACAAGAAGCTTACTCAAGTGGGGCTTACAAGCTGGTTGATGCAGATGGTATGAGGATCGGCCCTATCAATGGCAAGTTTTTGAAGAAGTATTATCCTTGAAGTGCCATGCTTCTTGACGCACGATCTTAAACTGCATGTTGCTATGCTCCTGGCCCGCATGAGTCTAAACTATGTATGACCCCTACAAAAAAAAAGAGTCTGCTAGGTTGAAAATCTCGAAATAGGTGGCTTGGGCAAAAGTTAGAACGTAAAAAAAAAAAAAATCTACCCATTCTGAACTACGGTATGACTTGATCCTCTTCACCGAGGTACGTAGGCAGCTTAGAGTTTCAAGCTAAGTTCAGTCGCATAAGTTCAAAAGATACATGTTGCCCCGATTGTTGTTCGAATGAAGTATGGAGGAATGTAAGATCAAGCTAAAATGTCATCCTCCTGTTGAACTTTGATCTCACTCGATTTAAAGGGGGCAACCCTTCATGGTAAATTAATATATTCAATGGGCCAATTTTAGAAGGATGTCAAGTATTTGCATTGAAGTCCAGAGATTCTCCATGTCTTCAGGTTCGCCAAACCTTCAATTTTGTTGGTCTCCAAGTCTAAAAAAAGGGGGAAGAGAAACGAGGCGTCAAAAGGAAACACAAGTATAAGGGAATGATTGCTTGGCGCAACGTTTCGAATTCAGTGAGATTGGAACCCCAAGATATTTGTGAGAATATGGCTCTTAAATTTCAATTTATGGCAAGTAATACATCTTCCGATCTCGAGGATTCCATATCAAGATACAGAATATTTGGTGAAGTCGCGCAAATCTAAAATTGTCGGTGTATCAAAATTTAATACTGACTTCGAAATATTATTTGAATGTATCCGTAAGGCATTAAATCTTGAATTTTAGATATGTTATATATTTAGAAGTTAAGTTTCCAGTAGATCAAACGGTTCATGATTTCAACGTTCCTACTTCAAGAAACAAAACTTTTGGTGAAGTCACGGAAATCTGAAACTTTTAACATGGTGGAACCTAAAGTTGATTTCAAAATATTATCTGGGTCGATTCTTAAGTTAGTTGATTGAGAATTTTGGATATGTTCTAAATATTGAAGTCTAATTTTCAAGAAATCAAACAGTTCGTAATTTCGACGTTCCTACACCAAGATATGATTCTTTTGGTGAGACTGCGCAAATCTGAAATTGATAGCGTGGTGCAATGTAAAGTTGATTTCAAAGTATTATCTGGGACGATTCTGAAGTTGGTTGATTGAGAATTTTGGATATGCTCTAGATCTTGAAGTCTAGTTTTCTTGAAATCAAATATTTTGCAATTTCAATATTTCTACACCGAGATATGAATTTTTTTGGTGAGATTGTGCAAATTTGGAATTGATAGCGTGGTGCAACATAAATTTGATTTCAAAATATTATCTGAGACGATTTTGAAGTTGTTTGATTGAGAATTTTGGATATGTTCTAGATCTTAAAGTCTAGTTTTCTTGAAATCAAACGGTTTGCAATTTCGATATTTCTTCACTGAGATATGAATTTTTGGTGAGACTGCACAAATCTAAAATTTTCAACATGGTAAAATTTAAAGTTGGTTTCAAAGTATTATCCGGCGCGATTATGAAGGTTTTTTTTATTCTGAGTATTGGATATATTTTAGATATTGAAGTCATCAAACGGTTCATTATTTGGACTCTCCCACGACAAGATATGAATTATTTGTTACAAGCACGTAAAGCTAAAAATTATGCGACTAAGACAAAAGTCGAACAATGTAAAGTAAAAGAGAAGCTGAAATATTTAAGCCCTCGAAGTCTCCAAGTTGAAATCTTCAAGTATGTCGCTCTTCAAGTTGAAGCATTAAAGTCCATCAAATTTTAAGTCAAATCTTGAAGTTTGTTGGTCTTCAAGTTGAAATCTGCAAAGTCCGTCAAGTCTTCAATTTGAAGTAATCAAGTTTGCCAAATTTTCAAGTCCGCCAAGCCTTCAAGTTGAAGCTTCAAAGTCCACCAAATTTTAAGCCCGTCAAATCTTCAAATTTTGTTGGTCTTCAAGTTGAAATCTGTAAAGTACGCCATGTCTTTAAGTTGAAGCTTTCTAACTTTCCAATCTTAAGGTGGACATTTAAGCCTCTTTGCACCTTAAGTTGGACTCTCCGTGGGGTTTGTCCTTAAAAGGAACTATAACTCTCCAATCTTAAGGAGGACATTTAAGTCCCTTTGTACCTTAAGTTGGCCTCTTTATGATTTGCCCGTCTATATGTTGATATGGATGTGTCCATCTATATGGTGATATAGATTTGTCCATCTATATGTTGATGTGGGTTTTTCTATCTATATGTTGATGTGGATTTGTCCGTCTATATATTGATGCGGATGTGTCCGTCTATATATTGATGTGGATTTGCCCGTCTATATGTTGATGTGGATTTGCCCGTCTATATGTTGATGCGGATTTGTCCGTCTATATGTTGACGCGGATGTATCCGTCTATATGTTGATGCGGATGTATCCGTCTATATGTTGATGCGGATTTTTCCGTCTATATGTTGATGTGGATTTATCCGTCTATATGTTGATGCGGATTCGTCCGTCTATATGTTGATGCGGATTTGTCCATCTATATTATGATGTGGATGTGTCCATCTATATGTTGATGCGAATTTGTCCATCTATACATTGATGCAGATTTGCGATGTGGATTTGTCCATCTATTTGTTGATGCGGATTTGTCCGTCTACATGTTGATGCAGATTTGTTCGTTTACATGTTGATGCGGATTTGTCCGTCTATATGTTGATGCGGATTTGTCCGTCTATATGTTGATGTGGATGTGTCTATCTATATGTTGATGCGGATTTGTCCATCCATATGTTGATGTGGATTTGTCCGTCTATATATTGAGGTGGATGTGTCCGTCTATATGTTGATGTGGATTTATCCGTCTATATATTGAGGTGGACGTGTCCGTCTATATGTTGATATGGATTTGTCTGTTTATATGTTGATGTGGATTTGTCCGTCTATATATTGAGGTGGATGTGTCCGTCTATATGCTGATGTGGATTTGTTCGTCTAAATGATGATGGGGATTTGTCCGTCTATAAGTTGTTATGGATTTATCCGTCTATAAGTTGTTGAAAATTGATCTGTCTATGAGTTGTTGCAAGATCTGCCCGTCTATAAATAGTTGTGGATTTAACCGTCTATAAGTTTTTATGGATTCATCCTTCGATAGGACGTCATGGAGTTGCTCGTCGACTTAGCACTTGACGACTCTTCTTGTTTGACCTACAAAAAAGAAAAAAAGACAACAAAACAAGAAAAACACAAGAAAAGAAGAATAAATTATCTTCACCGATGCTTCCTAATTATTTATGGACAAACTCCAAGAGATATGCAGAAGCTGTTGATTGATGCTCGAAGTACATGAAATTATGGGGTTTATGTGGATACTGCAAGATGGCCATAGGAAGCGAAAGTCCAATGTGGGACTGTATTATTATCTCCTAAATAGAGTCAAAGTACATTTGCCATTCCCAGTAAAATTGGGCTAGCAAAGGCGGCAGTAATAAGCTGTTGTCAACAGGGACTCAAATTGTAGTCTTCAATACCAAATATTCTCTCATAAAGGGATTTGGATAGTTGCGAGGCAGTGATACAGATGGTTTAGAATTGAGCTGCGTGGCAAACTTATCTCAAGGCCTATTGACTTGCAAAGTCTATGGGCTGAGCTGAATTTATCAAGGCCAATTATTTTACATGTACTGGAGGTCTACTATACATATCATAATAATGGTTCTCAATTAAAAGAAAGAGTTTTCTTTGGCAAAGTCAAAATGAAATGTCAGCAAGTCATTACAACCTTACGTGACTGAAGATTGGAAACTTTGGTGTTTCAAGTATTTGTATAATAATTTCCTTTTACGTAAAAAAGAGAAGGAATGATGCTTCAATATTACTTCAATCCTTGTCTTCAATATTTATCAAAAAATATGTATTTGTCAAGTCTTGAAGTAGGGGGCATTTATAGGCATATAAATTTTATTAAAATTAAATTCATAAAATAATTTGGATTATATTATAAATTCAAGATATATTGGTCCAAACAAATATTATGGACTAATATATAAATGAATTAATTATATAAGTTCAATATGTATGAATTAAATAAATAAGTTTTAATTCATTGGGCTAAAGTAATGAGCCCACTTCATTAAGCCCAAGATGACATCTTCCTAGAGGCCCAGTTTGGTGCCACGCGTGAAATGACGTGGCGCGCCAAGTCAAACGGAAGAGCCAATAGGATCATGCCACGTATCAAAATGACAAGGCATGTCAAGTCACACTAAAAGGGCAATGAAATCGCGTCACGTGTGCAAGTGACATGTTTTGGCCAATCAAATGCGGCCATGTCACACTTCAATTTGATTGGTCGGAAAGAGTTTGTTCTTATCATAACTCTTCCTTTCCACAACTATAAATAGGGGTCTTCATAACTCAGAAAATACACCAGAAGTTATAACAAGAAGAAAGAAAGAGCTCGTGGATCAAACACTGCAAATTCCTCCATAAGTTTCAAGCTTCAAGCAATCAAGTTCAAGTTCAAGAACAATTCAAGTATTTAAGATCAAGAACAAAGTCAAATCAAATACAAGGCGTTCAAGATCAAGGCTACTTGTTCGTGATAAAATTCGTGGCAAAAATCAAAGTGTTCGCGACGGATAAATCAAATTTAAATTCAAGATCAAGTTCAAAGGCCCTTGAATTTATACTAGAAAAGTAGAATAAGAGGAATCATAGAGATTGTAACACTCAAATATTCGAAATAAAATACTACGATTGTTGCGATATTTTCGATCTTGATTTCAATTTTCTCGAACCAAATTTATTTTAAAAATCAAAAGTCACTGATCCTAAATCGGGCATACTAACACTTCGCCTGAAAAATTACATTTTTTTTAAACATACATATGTTATATATTGAATCTCCTTAATTTATTTCTTTATATATTTAATTTTTTTTTATATTTTAACACCCTTTAATAAAAATTTCGATTCGGCCGTCACTGGCCCGTAGAGTGAAAGCCGAGCCTAAACAATACCTAAAGATGTATATATAAGTTTAGTATCAATATGAATATATATGTCAAGTTCAATGGTTAAAACTTAAAAAGTGAAATCTCAAGCCAAACAATTTGCACTTTTTTTTTTTGGTAACAACGGTAAAATTACCATTGATAACAAATAAGCTACAAATTGGTAACACCTAAAGAGCACTTACTTCCACTGCCTATGCTTGCAGGGAGAGTAATTAGTCTCACAACATCATCTAATTACATCTAAGTACAAAGTAAAGTGTGCATAAAATCTCTACTTCTTCTCGTTTTTCTAGATATCCTAAGTATACCTATCCTCTCTTTAATCTCTTGTTTAATCTGTGCTATTTCAGTCTCTGTTAGTTACTCCCTTGAACATCTTCCAATTTTTAGCCTTCCAAGTATGATATACAACAGCCCCCCAGAGTGCCACTACCACTTCCTTCTTCAAACTTGTCCATTGTCGCCTTTTTATTCTTTCCAAAGTTTGTTGAATCTCTCCAAACTGTATATGGACACCAGCCATTGCATAAGTTGTTCTCTAGCTGCTTTGATCATCACATAGGCAACTGTTGTGAATGAGAATAGAGCTGATTGGATTGCCACGCAAGATGAGCACATGGGACTACCACGGAGGACTTCTAGAAAGGTCATTCCTCCTAAAAGACTTGCTGATTACGTTTGGAAAGAAGGAAGTTCACGTGAAGAAGGGTAAAATAGGCTAAGCAGTAGTATAAAGCATCATGAGGGGGTTGTTACAAGCAGGCAATTTGTTATGTTCAGTTCAGTACTATGTGGTCCAAGTAGTGCAATATAACTACTAGTGATTGAGCAGTCCCCTCCTTTTTGTAAGAATGTATTTCCCCTGGTGATACCATGCATGCATCTCCTCCTTCATACCATATATAGTTTTGAGGTGCTTGATTTGACCATATATTAGTTTCCCTTTTCATATAAATTCCATGTAAAGGGAATCTTTGTTTTCCACAAGCTGCCATAGCAATTTGCCTACTGAAACAATGTTCCTACTTTTTAGGAAGACAAATCTTATTCCAAGCAACTAATGAAATCTTCCTCTTGCCATTTGTGGATCCCTATATATACTCTCTACATGGGACCCTCTCTAC
>MU770516.1:99529-110467 GCA_026770625.1 Nicotiana glauca | reverse complement strand
CCCCCCCCCCCCCTCAAAGCTATATATGGAGAACAATACTGCATTCACAATTTGCAGTCTCCCTGCACTTTTATCTTACTCTTCCTAATAATATGAGAATACAAGGTAGACATGTAATTCATCTTATCAAAGAGTTAAAAAATTAACATTAGGTTAGTAGCTGAGTATTAATATTTCGTGGATTGCCATTTGCCGGTGTGCTGTAACATATTATAAAACAAAGTTAAATACCAAACATAATATTCTACTTAATTCCATGATGAAGCGAAAAATCACTTAACAAACTTCATTTTTATGCTTCTTCAACATCCCACAATTTATGATTTTGCTTAACTGACGTTAATTAGGAGCCCTTTCTGGAAATCAAAAGGTAATGATAATTTAAGTGGTTGTTAATACTTCTCGGGGTGGCCTTTCCATGAAGCAAATAAAGCAACGCTTTAGGTCCCACATTTATGATGGTCCCATTTTTTGTTACACTTAATAGGCCGTGTATAAGTTTTAAAAAAAAATTGTGAAAAAGTTTGATTTCTTGAAGAAGGATATGAAACTGCTATGATTTCTGCCAAGAAAATTGCACTTGAAATGAATATCGAACCCGAATTTTGTAACAAACGTGTGATATATAGGAAGTGGCAATTTGATGAGAATGTTGATAATGAAATCTCAAAATCTTTCAAATATTCTTTTAGAGTTGATTACTTTTATACATAGTAGACAATGTTATTTTTTCCTTCAAAATAGATTTGAAGAATTCAAAGCATATGAAAATATTTTTAATTTTCTATTTAGCGGTAAAAACTAATATCACTAGATGATGGAAATTTGAAAAAATATTGAAAGTTCCTTAAAGCGTAATAATCAATTCGATATTGATTGTTTAGATTTATTTTCTGAATTAAAAGTATCAAAAAAAATAGTTCACTTAGAAGATGGAGTAGCAGTTTAATTGATACACTCAATCAAATATAAATATTTTTTTAATTTCCAAATATGTATATTACTTGTGGAATAATGTTAATAACTAATATTACCGTTGCTTCAGCGGAAAGAAGTTGTCAAAATTAAAATTGATAAAATCTACCTAACATCAACAATGTCTCAAGAAAGATTAAATGGATTAACTATATTGTCAATTAAAAAAATACTTGTTAGGAATTATTGACTATAAGAAGAAAAGTTAAAACAAAAAACTTCAAATAAATAAATAAATTTGAAAAGTTAAGGCCCCTCATAAAATATGGCTTTAGGCCACAAAATTCGTTGGGCTGCCCCTGCTACTTATCTTACCGTAGCTTCTCTGCTACGATATTTCTCTAGCACAACTGTTGTGATTATACTTTTATTGAGCCGAGGATCTATCGAAAATATCAACTCTACCTTCGCTAGGTATAGATAAGGTCTACAGACACACTACTCTTCCGTGAATCCCGTTTATGGGATTATACTGAGTATTTTGTTGTTGTTATTGTTATGCATACATATAAACATAAAAAGATGGTAAAAGTTTTTCTTAAAAAAAAAAAAAGAGGAAGCATTAGATGGGCAAGGTAAAAAGAAACGAATAAGAGTTCTTTAATGTTCGTATTGAGTAAAAAGGTCGGAATTATAGTACCTGATAGTAGATATGATTGCATAAAAGAAGTTTAAAGAAAACAAGGGTAAAAATTACTTCACGTAGTTTAGTTCGCTTCAGTTATATTATTTTTTTGTTGTTACTGATTGGTACTACTTCTTCTTCTTTTTTTCTTTTCTCTTCTTTTTCATTCTTTTTCTTCTTACTTGTTTTCTAGTCTCTTCTTTTTCTTTCCCTTTCTTCATCTTTTTCTTCTCTTTTCTTCTCACCTTTTATGATCCGAGGGTCTATTAGAAGCAGTAGGAAATATTATGAATCGAGTAGGAGAAGAAAAAAAACCTCATTAGGGTTTCATGCTTTCATTGAAAAAGAATTGAGGCCTGTTTGTGTTTGTTACATATCAAAATAACCCGATGGGTCTTTCTAGAAATACATGCCTATATTTATATGATGGGTTCACTAAGTCTAAGCTAATGAAAGCTGACAAAATACAAAATGGGATAAAAATAAAATGGGCTAAAGTTACAGTGTGGCCCAAATACATAAAAGGCTAATTAAATACACTCTACAATTATTAGTGTTTATGTCTTAGTTTAGATGATAAATAATCCATCAGCTCAACACCCCCTCAGGTTGGAGAGGGAAACCACCTTCAACTTACCTAGAAGATCATGATAAAGAGCACCAGGAAGGGATTAGGTGAGGACAACTACCAATTGTTGAGTAGTAGGAACATGATAGAGTTGGATCAGACCATCAAAAAGCTTTGTCCAGATGAATTGACAATTAGCTTCAATATATTTGGTCCACTCATTAAAAACTGAATTCTTATCTATATGTAAAGCTGTATGATCATCATAAAAAATAAAAAAAGGGAGAGAGACAGAGATACAAAAATTTGTGAGCGGCCTAGGTAACCAAGTTAGTTCAACAACCACCTTACTAAGAGCCTTGTATTCAGCCTCAATAGAGGTTAAGGACACAACATGCTACTTTTTGGACTTTCAGGTGATGAGACTACCCCTAAAATTACACGGAAACTAGTAACAAATCTGCAAGTATCAGGGCAGGCAACCCAATAACTGTCTAAGAAGGCATGAATAGAAAAATAGGAAAATCTAAATAATAGAGGCCCAGATCCACAGTGCCCTTAACATATCTAAGGACATAAAGAGCAATAGACATATGGGGAACCCTAGGAGACTTCAAAAATTGACTCAAATGTTGGACAGGAGAAAAAAACAAGGCACCATAATCAGTATGCAACTTACCATTGAGCTCTAAAGGGCAAACCACAGGAGGTACATTAGCACAATCAAACTACTGGAGAAAATCATAAACAAATTTCTTCTGATTAAAAAGAACCCCACCAGGAACAACAGAAACCTCAATCCCAAGAAATAGTATAAAGAACCCAAGTATTTAATCCTAAATTCATCATCCAAAAACTGTTTTAGGGAAGAAATTTCATCAGTTTTTTCCTCAGTCACTATAATATCATCCACATAAACTGCCAATAGCACCAAATTCCTAGGATACTGGGGCAACTCCCTCTGCCCCTGTGGAATCAGCAAAGGGAAAGGTTGAACGTAGATAAGGGAATGTAGAAGAAGAGGAAGGTGTAGCAAAAGAGAAACATGTCTCATGGAATACAACATATCTAGAAACAAAATATTTCTTAGAGGTTAAATTGTATAACTTAAAACCAATTTGGCAGAAGGATATCATAGGAAAACATTAGGGATTGCTCTAGGTTGAAGTTTTTCTCTCTAGGGAATGGGGACAATAGCATAGGCAAGGCATCCAATGGTCTTCAAATGTGAGTAATTAGGAGGTTTACCATACCTTATAAGGGGATTTATTGCGAATAATCCTAGATGAAATTCTATTGAGTAAGTAGGAAGCAGTTAGAAGGCAATCCCCCCAAAAGGTGACTAGCAACCTTGACTGAAAAGGTAATCCCGATAAGCCTTAAGGAGTGCTTTATGTTTTCTTTCAACAATATCATTCTGTTAAGGGGTATGAGGACAAGTAGTTTGATGGATAATCCTATGTTGACTGAAGAAATAAGAGCTATCATGGTTGGATACTAGTTCCAAGGCATTGTCACTCCTAATAGCTTCGACAAAAATATTAAATTGAGTTTGGACCATTGCCAAGAAAGCTTTTGATAGATTTTTCATATCTTTGCCTAATGTTTTGATGAACTAACAAACTTAATGTCAAGAACCAGATAGGGAACTTGACTCACTTGGATTACACTGCATCTAACGGATTCCAACCAAATGTGAACTTGCTACAGCTTTAGGAGGTAGGAACCCAAACAAGGACCTGATACTCTTATGGGTTCCTCACGGTCGTACAAAGTCAATTGGACACAGTTGGAAACGAAGATTCTGCCGCACTGCACTATTTCCAGCGCCCAGTCATTGTCTGATCAATTAAAGTACAATGCGTTTATACAAAATATCATTCAAGTTACTCAACTCAAGACAATTTGGGCAGTGTGCACAAGTACCAGATCAGGAACTTGATCCCTTGGTGCTCCCCTGACAGAAGTACAAGTCAACTATACAACTGGAACACAACTGCAGAAAGTGACTGTCCGCAACTGTACAAAGAGGAACACAACAGGGACCTGGTCCCTTAGAGTTCTCTAATAGAAGTACAAGTCAACTACAGCTGGAAAGCAATTGCAGAAAGTGACTGCCTGCAACAGTGCATCAGACAGTGCATCAGACACTTCCCATTGAGATTGGACATCACTAAGGATGTCTTGTGTAGTATAAACCTTATGCAAGGCATAAGATTCAGGTTCAACACTTGCAAATACAGAAAATGGAAATTCTCTCAAGTGCTCAAGAACCTCTCTCAAGAACAAAGCTGCTGCAACCTCAAGGACCTGATCCAATATTGATGATATCTTAAGTTTTTAGGGTTGTTGAGTATTTGTTATGTGTTCTTCATTGCAACTCCTATCCGGCTTTCTTAGAAGCATTGATTAGGAAACCTTTATAAATTTGTAAACTCCTTGAGTTTATGTTGTGTCTAGGTTGAGTCATAAGCAAAAGCCTTTGTAACCGTAGTGTGACAAAGTGGCTTATGGTGGAAACATCACAAGTTAGTCAAAGCCTTTGTAACCGTAGTGTGACAAAGTGGCTTGTGGTGGAAACATCACAAGTTAGTCAAAGCCTTTGTAACTAGGATAGTTATACAGTGGCTTGTGATGAGAGCATCACAAGTTAGTTGAAGTCTTTGCAATAAGGTTATTGTAAAGTGGCTTGTAATAGAGAGATTGAAAGTTAGTAAAGTTAAAAGCCTACAGGTTTAGGTCGTGATTTTTTGATGCCCTTATGTGGAATTTTTCCACGTAAAAATCCTCGGCCTTATTTACATACAACTTTACTAGCATTCACAGTAGAATCCCACAAAGGACCAGGTACTCTTAAATTTGGTAGAATCACACAAACTTAGCACTGTACCTAACTGATATAGGACCAGATCCCTATACAGTTTGGTTCATCAGTATTTTCAGAGGAAACACATAGAGAACCCATTTCTCTATACAGTTTGGTCGACGCACAATTTCTAACAAGTGGTATCAGAGCGGGTTCCTCCTATCAGGCTAACACCTAGGAAGGATCCTCATGGCTACTCTACCAACTTTTGAAATGAGAGAACTAAAGAAGGAAAAGTACCTGGTACTTAAAGTTGCTAACAATGATTCGAGTGAGGAAGACAGTGACATGGCTTACTTAACCAAAAGGTTTCAGAAGATAGTCAGAAGAAATGGAGAAGTGCTAAAAAGGAATAGCTCTAACAGATCAATGAACAATGATCTTTGTTAAGTGTGGATAGGCTGGATACTTCATGAAAAATTGTCCTCTCTTGAAGCAAGAATTCTCGAAGAACTTCAAGAGAAAAAGATCAGTTGACAATATGGTGAAACAGGCTCTTGCATTTGGTAAGTCTGAAGATGAAACTAATACTGGTGTTAGCTCTATGATAACAAGTGAAGGCGAGGAAATGAATATGACTCAACCTTTGTGTTGATGGCACAACCAGATGATGATGAAAACGATGACAACAAGGATGTAAATTTTAGGCATGTTCCGGCAAATCTGAAATCCTGCTCTCCTAAGAAACTCACGTGTTTAGCTAGTTTATTGATCGATGCCTATCATAGTCTTGTGGAGGATAGTGATTCTGTGATCTTAGAATTAGGAGAAGCTGAACAAACTAGAGACAACTTAGTGGCTGTAGTTACTGACCATAAGAAAACCATTGAAATTTTCAAAAAAGAAAAGAATGATCTTTTGGCAGAAATCACAGACCTAATGGAAACAATAGTGAAACCTTGGAGTAAGTTAAAACCTGAAAATTCTGGAAAAGGAAAGGAGATAGCTGGTGAGAAACATATTAGGCTTGAAAATGAGTTGAAAGCTGCTAGAACTAGGATATGTGGTGAACTCGAGAAAAATAGGCACCTTCAAGCTAAATTGAAGAGAGTAAAAAGGGATCTTGAGAAATCTCTCAACTGGACCTGGTTTTCAAATGATGTTACTGCCATGTACTTCAACAAAAGTGGAAGCAGGTAGGGAATCGGGTTCTAAAAGGAGAAAACTCCTTACAACCCTCACAACAAGTACGTCACGGTTCCTGATAACTGGCTATGTACCCACTGTGGGAACAATGGGCACATCAAAGAAAATTTCCAGGCTAGGGCTCAATCTGTTGAGAAAAACAAAATGTTTACTGACAAAGTGACTACTAAGAGGGCCCGACACCGCTCGTAAGAAACTAATATTGCATGCATGGACTAGAAAAACCCTTATCTATCCCTTCTATCATAACAAGGGACCCAAACTAGTTTGGGTTCCTAAATCTAACCCATAATTTAGATGTGCAGGGAGCAGTGGGAGGAAGCGGACTGTAATAGATCATAGACAGTAGATGCTCAAAGCACATGCCTAGAAATACCATAGATTTTCTCTTAGTGAAAGCCCTGCAAGGAAGGGATGTACCCTTTGGAAAATGGAAAGAAGGGGTACATTCTAGGTATGGGGAAGAAAACAAGGTAGAAGTTCGTGTCTAAGCTGGTGATATGAGCTTCTTGAATGCAGATTTGAAGACTTGGCATAAAGGATTAAGGGGATACAAGTTTCTCACTTATGGAGATATTGATGAAGAAGGACCTGGTCCATGGTCTGCCAAATTTAAAGTTCAAAAACCACGGAGCATGCAATTCCTATGGGAATACTCAACAGGAGTGAAAGAGGCGCATGATCAGACCTCTCCTGAATAAAACCCCCTATGAGTTACAGACTGGAAGGAAACCTAAGCTGACTCATCTGAGAACCTTTGGATGAAAATGCTGAGCTTTTGTGTTCTCAATAACTGGAAGGACCAGCTTGGGAAGTTTGATGCAAAAAGTAATGAAGGAATCCTTCTGGGATATTCCCCTCAAAGAAAAGCCCACAAAGTCTACAATAAAATGGCATACTATGTGGAAGGAAGTGTTCATGTGCTATTCAACAAGACATCCTCTTCTAAAAAGGAGGAAACAGTGATGATTAAGATAATAAACCTCTTTTGGTCCCTGGGAAATATCTGGGGTTTCAAATGGGAAGGCTGATTTGATGTGTAAAATGAAGGAGACAAGTGAGAGACAATGCAACATCCTCTTCTACTTCTCAAGAGGAAACTGGTACTTCCATTACTACCCCTAAAGCAGAAGAAAGAGTTGGAGATGTAGTGCAAGGCACTCCCCAAGTAACAGAATAAGGAGTGCAGGGAGACCCATTTAACTTACCTAGTTTCTCTACCAATCAAACTTCGGTCCCAAAGTGGAAACACAAAAGCTCCCATCCACTTGATAATATAATCACCCCTTGATTTTGGAGCTCATACAAGATCAAAAACCAAAAATTCCCTAGCCTTCTCAGCATTTCTATCCAAAATAGAACCAAAAAAATATCAAGGAAGCCTTGAAGGATGCTAACTAGATTACTGAAATACAAGAGGAACTGTATCAACTTGAAAGAAACAATGTATGGCACCTAGTACCTAGACCCTCAGACAGAACCATCATAGGGACCAGGTGGGTATTCAATCAAGAGGAAGGGATCGATTATGCTGAGACTTTTGGCCCAGTAGCTCGCATGGAAGCTATTAGGATCCACATTGCCTTTGCTTCACATATGGAATTCACCTTATTCCAAATGGATGTGAAGAGTGCCTTCCTGAATGGTTTTTCTCAAAGAAAAAGTCTATATCAAGCTACCTCCAGGCTTTTGAACATCATATACATCCTGAACATGTATTAAAATTGGATAAGGCATTGTACAGATTGAAGCATGTCCCTAGAGCATGGTACGAGAGACTATTCAGTTTCTTGTGGAAAATGGCTTCACAAGAGGAAAGATTGACAATACATTGTCTTTGAAGAAACGGGGAAGGAACCTACTCATTGATTAGATTTATGTGGATGACATCATATTTAGAGCTACAGCTAGCTCATTAGAATTGAGTTTGAAATGAGTATGATGGGGGAACTGAATATCTTCCTGGGTCTTTAAGTGAAGCAATCCATAAAGGGAATGTGTATCAGTTAGAAGAAATTCATCGAAGAACTCTTAAAAATGTTTGACATGGAAGCATGAGAATCATTCGATCTCTACTCTACCTTACTGCTAGCAGGTCAAACATTGTATTTGGTGTGAGATTATGTGCAAGGTTCAAATCAAATTATAAGGAATCTTATCTGAAGGCTGCTAAGAGAATTCTAAGATATTTTAAGGGTACACAGAACCTGGTTCTGTACTATCCTTTAAAATATGTTGTAGCTGCCTCGTGATGTACTCATTCACTGTGGATCATGCAACAATTGGAAGATTTTGGTGTATACATTGATTGTGTACCACTTCTATGTGTCAACAACAATGCTCTCAACATGGCAAAGAACCCGGTTCAACACAAGAAAACCAAGCATATTGATGTCAGACACCATTTTCTTAGGGACTATATGGAAAAAGGGTCTTATTTGTATAAGATTTTGTTACACAGAAGATCAAATTGCAGATATCTTCACCAAAGCTTTGAGCAGGGAACAATTTTGAGAAACAAGATGGTGCTGGGAATACTTAAACCTAACTGAGAACTTGGTTCTACTGGCATGACTATGCTAGTCACACTAAGATAAAATTGGCTAAAGTATTTTCTAACTAGGCCTAACTCATATCTATATCATTACAAGTAAACACATATGATGATCATAGAAGCTAAAGGTACATTTTTGAACTTTGGAGGAGAGCTGCAAAACCCCTTTTACAAAAATAGGTCAAGAACCTGGTTCCTATGCCACAGGTTAGTAGTAATGTGTTTTTTGCATGCTTTTTAAAAAAAGATAGAAAAATTAATTCAACTACCACATCATCCGACTTTTCAGACCAGCAGTTCTAAACCATTGTCTCCCTTTGCATCTTTTTAATTTTTCCTTCAGAACTCTCTACCACTTCTCTCACCATGGCCAACGAATAATAATATTTTTCTCTTGCCATCAACATCACTCTCACATCTCCTCCTCCCTTAAAACTATCACCAAAAACCCACTTCTTCACAATCTATGATACTACTGTACCCATACAGGTTTTCTCCTTATCTCTAGTCACCTCTACTCATCCATCAAACCCTGTCTCACTTCCATGTATTGAAAAACCTACTTCTCCTCTGTTCCTGAATGTCAGGGGAAAAAAACATCATTCTTAGTGGATGAAAGGACTCTAGTTATTTTTGAGTCTCCAGTTCAGGACAGTGTCACAGAAGAACCTATTGAAGAACCTGATTCTCTTTCAACTGAAACAAACCAGGTGGTTGTCGAAGAAAGAAGCTTTTGAGTCTGCCTTGCAGAAGAGTAAGCAGAGTATTAAGAAAAAGAAGAAAAGGTTGATGAAATAGTGGGAAACTGTGGCTGATAATCACATTCCAGTGGTTGTGGTTGATAAAGAGGTTGTGGAGGAACCTAGTTCCTTAGTAAAAAGATCTACAAAAGTTTGTTGTTGAGAAATATTTGTTTTGAAAAGTGTCATTGTAGCTGTTGCAAGCAGGAACGGGAAGTTTGTTGAAATGTCTAGAAAACAAAAGTGGGAGACTATGGGAGGACCTGGTTCAATAAAGACCATTCCAAGTGACAGTGGCCTTTGGGCAGGAGAGCCTGAGCACTCAAAAAAGTCTTGTGGGGTTGCACGCTTGCCCGACAATCTAGGAGATGGCAGGTATGAGACAAGTTCTGGACTTAGGCAACTAGTGGAGAACCTGCGGGAGAAACTGCTTGACTAACAGTTGTCTGCAACTGCCCTCATGGACCTAGCTCTCAAAACCATTACTGCTTCCTCTTCCAAGCCTCCCTCTTCTAGTGCCCCCTAGGATCTTCTTGGTGGTCAGTTATCTTTTGCTCTGATGATTTTGTGGTTGTTGTTTTTCTTTTTGTTTGTCATTTTGTGATGGCATGTTGGATTTCAGCATTACTGAACAATCAAATTTCTTTTCAATAAAACAATTATTCTTTTGCTTGAACAATGCTTGTTTTACCTTTTTGCTTATCTTTTCTATCATGATTGTGTTCACATATGTGACATGAGTTAGCCTTGTTGGAATTCTTTATGCCTTTTTGTCTCATTGTGTCTTTTGTTGATGCCAAAGTGGGTAAGAATAGAGAGAGTCAGGGGGAACATATATCAGGAGTTAGGGGGAACATATGTTAGGAGGAAGAATAAAGTCAGGGGGAATGTAATGAATAGAGAGAGTCAGGGGGAACGTATGTGAACATATGTCAGGGGGATGAATAGAGTCAGGGGGAACATATGCAGGTGCTGGTACCTTATCTGGTTAAGTCAAATAGTCATCAATGTTAAAAGTTTGTCATCATCAAAAAGGGGGAAATTGATGGGCTTAAGGACTTTTAATATATGTTTTGATGATCTAACAATGTTTTTGTATGAAACCAGATAAAAGACCAAGAATGTAACGACCAGACCGGTCGTTTTGAGTACCAGCGCTCCGTTCAGCAGTCGGAGGCCATGAACAGCTTCATTTCAGGTATTATGACTTGTACGCGTGGTCAGAATTTGATTTCGGGAAATTCGGAGTTGATTTGGAAAGAGAATTCTCTTTTGAGAAGCTTAAAGTCAAAAGAATGAACTAGGATTTGAATTTAAAGTAAACGACCTTGGAATCGGGATCTGAAAGTCCCAGCATGTTCGTATGATGATTTCAGACTTGGGCGTATGCCCGGATCGGGTTTTGGATAACCCGGGAGCGTTTTGGCGCCTATTGTGGAAGTTAGCATTTTAGAAGAAATTCTA
>MU770516.1:3856-88771 GCA_026770625.1 Nicotiana glauca | reverse complement strand
GTTTGTTTTACGCATTTATTTGCTTCAGACTTGCATGCTGACCGGCTTTTAAATATTGAAAAAAAAGAGAAATAGTTGTGTAGAGAATTAATAGCATACCAGTGCCCAAATACTGTCGGAACTCTGCCAAAATTTTAAAAATCGAAAAAAAAATATTTTATCATTTTTAAAAAATAGCAAAAAAAAAATCTTCATTTTATTCTTCTTGTTTTCAAATTATTTGGTCGGAAAATACGTTGTTGAAAAGAGAAAGGAAAAAGCTTGTTTTCAAAAATAGTTCGTCTTATCTGTCCCTAACTACGCCAGTTTGATTCTCACAGGGTGTGGGATACGTAGGCAACCCTCATCGGGTCCAACTTTCCCCTTTTGTAAAAATCGCCAAAAATGTCAAAATTAATATTTTCATCATAAATAAGTCGGGTAATGCCGCTTTTGTAAAAAATAGCCGAATGTTCCCGAAAGGGACGCCGGAAGGCTGACTTTGCGTAAGTGGCCGCCATTGGTCATTTTTTTAGGTTTTTGCCGGTTAGCCCACGCAGCCTTAAAATCTTTGTCCCCGAAGTGCTGAAAGGTCGTGTTCGAAAAAACCAAGTCTTTCGTTTTAAATTTGAAAAAAAAAGAGAAAATAGATAATTTTGTTTTGGGTCAAATAAAGTTTGCTGTTTGAGTAATCACCTTAAGAAATGTGCAGAATGAGCATGAGTCAGAATTTATCCGAAGCTATTATAAACAAGATCCCGTTGGAATTACATATGTGGTGGGATGACTTGGGCAAATCAGGACAAGACATGGTCAAATCATATTTGGGAGGCCTTACTGGGTTACTGAAAATTAATCCGAGAGGGGATATCATAAGGGCACTGATTCCGTTTTGGGACCCGGCCCACAATTTATTTTACTTCTCAGATTTTGAGCTTACCCCGACATCAGAAGAGATGGCTGGATACATCGGGGATCCCAAGGTTCCATTGAGAAAGCAGTACTTGATTTCTCCAAGAGCCGTAGCCGTCCACAAGTTCTTAGACTCTTTGAAGATACGAAGAACGGTCCATAACCCGGATTTGGCAAACGGTTTATGTGCTTTGTCATTCATATATGACAGATATGGTCATATAGGAGGATTCAATAACGCAGAAAACAAAATATATAGCAAGGGAAACCGCCTGAAATGGGAGGAACACAGGTGTTTCGCGTTTATTGTGGCCTTTCTAGGACTTCTGGTGTTCCCTAGAAAAGATGGGAAAATTGATATACGAATAGCCGGGGTTGTCAGTACTTTGCTTACTCAGGAAAACAGCACTCTTGCACCGATGATAGTAGCCGACATCTTCTGAGCTCTTACTGCTTGCAAAGCCGGGGATGACTTTTTTTAGGGTTGTAATGTATTGCTGCAAATGTGGATGGTCGAACACTTGTGCCATCGCCCTCAATCTATGATCTACGGGTCGTCAGAGAAAACATGTATAGAAGAGTTTCCTACAAGAGTCGACGGATTTTGTTTGCCAGAGGGGGTCAACGAATGGGTAACACGTCTGCGTTCTGTCTTTGCACGCCAAATAAAGTGGACATTCGGGTGGTTGTCTGCAGATGAAATCATATACATGTCAACCACAGGATCTCATTTTCTGCTGATGGGACTTAAAAGTATCCAACCGTATGCCCGAAACCTAGTATTGAGACAATTGGGAAGATGCCAAATAGTCCCAAAGAATGAAGATCTTAGCAGACAGGTAGTCGAAATGGGACCTAACGGTCAATTCCCTGAAGCAGTAGTTCGCAAAATTTGGAACGAATGTCAGTACCTAAAAGCAGACACTTGCGTACGAGATCGAGCCAAAGGAGAAGTATTGCCAGGATACCCCGCTTGGTAAAAGAGGGATCTTGAGTCTGAGAGGACGGCTAAAAGACCCCACCTCTAAGATTTCGCTGAGTCATCACAAGAACAATGGACCTGGTTGGTTAAAGAAAATGAATATAGGGCCAAGATGGAAAAAATGGAGAAGCAAATCCAAGACCTTAAGTTTAAGAACAGTGTGCAAGCTGCAGCCAATGAGGGGGACAAAAAGAAGCTGGCTCAAGAAAATGAAGCCCTGAGAGCACAAATCCAATAGATGAGGGTAGATGCTGACAGGCAACAAAGGAGTTGGATGGATGAACGTTTGATAAATGGTTTGAAAAGGGAAATCGTTGAGTGCCAAGACAAGCTGAAGAAATCCGAGGGTACCGCGGTGGCACTCCGGGCACAATGGGCAAAAAGAACAGAAGAACGCACCCATTACTTGTAGCAATTGAAGAGGGACTATGAAAAAATCATTGTCCATCTGAAAAGAAAGGTGACCACCTTTGAAGAGGAAGCAGCCAAGCAAGCCGAAGCTTTTGAGACCGAAAGCGGACACTGCTATGGCTTATTGGCCCAAAGGGAAGCAGAAATACATCAGCTGCAGAATCAGCATCTTCAGGATTCTTAGATTTTGGAAGCCCATAATGATCAAATAAGGCATCTGATCATAGAAAAGGGTCGAACCAGGGACATGATTAAAACCATTGCCCACGCCATTGTTAAGAAATGTCGAGTGTGAGAGGACATGACCCGCACTACCTTCTTCTCATCAGTAATGATTTTTGTCAAGAGGATAATATATGAATTGGAAAAATTTAAAAGGGATCTTGCACCCAAGCCCGCGGTGAGGCCGAACGATGCTCCGCGGGCACCACAATTTGAAGCTTTAATGTACTCGTAGCTCGAGTTTGTATTTTCTTTTTTTGGAGTCTGTTGTCTGTTAGAATCCATTCTCCTTCTCGTACCAGAGTTTGTTAGTAGTATTTGAGTCTGTACTTTGTTTCCCTTTCAAAATTTCTAGTTGGTAATGAAATGTTTTATTAATGAAATAGAAAATTCCCAGAAAAATTATTTCTTTATTCTTTGCATTCATTTTTACGAACTACGCTTGGTCTGATTCGTGCGGGGCATGATACGTAGGAAATCTTCATCAAATTTGACCGTGACCCTAAATAAAGGAAATAAAATAAAAGGAAATAGGAAAAAGAATAAAGAAAGACCGGGACGACGCATGCAACCGCTGCAAAACATGTAGAAATCCATCTAACTGTATAGGTGCATCACACCCCCAACGTGAGATTGCCTATATGTTACTTGTCTTAAATTAACCAGTTGTTGTTGTATCCAGGTTCTATAGAAATGTGGTTGGTTTTGTGGTAATCTGGCCTCACATTCATATTTTACGAGGTCAAAAGGAAGTGTTCAGCCATCCTTCACAAGGTCGAGAGAAAGTGTTCATACATACTTCACAAGGTCGAAAGGAAGTGTTGAAATGTCTTCAGAAATTCCTCTGCCAACGATTCCTATTTCGGAGGAAAGTTCAATCTTAGCCATCCCCACTTATGAGTCAGCGACTGCTGAGGAAAATAAAATTTTGCGCCTCTGCATAATGGAAATGTGGGACGCCTGGAACAATGGAAGAGAACTACCGACTGCGATCCCTGGATTCCCTGAGCTGTTTCCTAGGGCAGGTGGGACTTCCAACGTCCCCATAAGTTATCCAACTACCCAGTTCGGGCATCCTACCATTTCAGCTCACTTCACTAGATCACCTTCTGAGTATTACCCCCAGGTGTCGGCCCAGGTGTGGCTTTAAACATATTCACCGCGCCGCCTTGTTCAGCCACGGCACAACCTGCTTTACCCAGGCCAAGCTTCGACTCCTCTTCATTCACATTTCAGGCACCGTCTTTCTCATTGGAACCTACCCGGTTTACCACCAATGCCTATTCTCAGCCGTCGCGAGACGAGCTTACGCCGGGGCAAGATCAAACTCCCAGAGCACCCAAGCACGATAAGATGTCCAAAAGAATGAGAAGTCTTGAGCAAAGTTTAAAAAATATACAAGGCTTAAGTGGGCGGAAAAGTGTGTCCTATACTGATTTGTGCATGTTCCCCCATGTGCATTTGCCATTGGGATTCAAAACCCCAAAGTTTAAGAAGTACAAAGGGCATGGTGATCCCATCGCTCATCTCAAAAGGTATTGCAACCAGCTACGAGGAGCTGGCGGAAAAGAAGAACTCCTCATGGCCTATTTTGGAGAGAGTCTGGTTGGTATCGCATCTGAGTGGTACATGGACCAAGATATATCCCGCTGGCATATATGGGATGATCTTGCTAGAGACTTCGTCAACCAGTTCTAATACAATGTTGACATAGCTCCAGAAAGGAACTCGTTGACGAACCTAAAGAAGAAACCCTCGGAAAGCTTCCGAGAATACGCAGTTAAATGGCGCGAGCAGGCATCCAGGGTAAAACCTCCAATGGATGAGGTCGAAATGGTCACGGTCTTCCTCCAAGCCCAAGAGCTGGATTGCTTCCAAAATATGATGTCCGTAATGGGTAGACCATTTGCTGAAACCATCAAGATTGGAGAAATGGTCGAGAACGGTTTGAAAACTGGTCGAATTTTGAGCCAATCCGCAATCAGAGCTACCTCCCAATCCATTCAAGGTGGGTCTGGAGGAGTAGCAAGGGGCAAGAAGAAGGAAGAAACGTCCATGGCGGCGACAGATGCAAGAAAATACCATACCCCCAGGTCTCTTTTTCCAAAAAAACCCCCGCAGCACTACTACCCCCACCAAGATATGGCCTATACCCCTCAACCCTACATGGTCATGAATGCCCAACCTTACGTCCGACCACCACAACAAGTCAACCGGAACCAAGCTCCACCTCCAAGAAACCAGCCTCCTTACCGAAACCACTATAATCCCCAACCACCCCAGAATACCTTCCGTCCTCGGGAACCATCCAGGAGATAAACTTTCACCCCCATCGGTGAACCATATTCTGAGTTATTCCCAAAGCTAGTCCAAATGGGTTTCCTGCAACCCATACTCCTAAACGGGCAGAACTCGGAATCATCATCATATCAGCGGGGTGTTAGATGTGCCTATGATTCAGGGGTAGAAGGGCACGATACGAACAATTGTTGGACTTTGAAAAAGGCAGTAGAGGACTTGATAGAATAGAGAAAGATAGTGGTAAGGGACGAGAGGTCCCAAATGTGACTAACAACCCACTGCCAGCTCACAACAATGGGCCAGTAATTGGAATGATTTGTGAAGATGGGGAGTTTGATCCCGTATTAAAAGCCATAATTGACATCGCTGATGCAGAGAGAAAGCCAAAAATTTCCCCGAAGCAAGATGAAGGGAAAAAGAAGACCAAAGCTACCCAGTCAAAAACAGAAATGAAAGTCGAAGTAGGAACGAAGGCAATGTCTCCAAAAGATGGTGTTCTCTATATCCCACGAGGCAGGAAAGAAAAGCAATTGACCTTGAGTCCTCCAAAGAGATTTGAAGTGAAAAAGAGAACACCAATGTATGTGCCAAAAGGAGCCTATGTGGTTCTGGGGACAATTAAACCGCTTCGGCTGAATGAGCCAGTAGTTATTGGACGCGTGCCACAGAAGCCCATGATAGATCCTACTGTTGTACCCTGGAATTACAACAAAACAGTGATGACCTATAAGGGCAAAGAAATATCAGGAGCAGTTCAAGAAAACCACCCTGCTGAAAAGTACGCCAATTTGGAAGAAATAAACAGTGCCACCAGAAATTGCTTCCATCTAAAAAGCCTGTGAGTGCCGAGGAAGCAGAGAATTTCTTTCAATCGATGAAGATGGCAGATTATGAAGTGATTGACCAGCTTTGAAAGTTTCCCGAACAAGTTTCCCTGTTATCTCTATTGATGAACTCCACAGAACATCAGAAGGTATTGATTAAGACTCTTAATGAAGCATATGTGCCTGTTGAGACTTCTGTAGAGCAGCTGGAAAGAATGGCGGAAAGATTCTTTGCAATCAACCAAATTTCCTTCAGTGAGAATGACTTGCCCCTAGAAGGAGCAGCACATAACAAAGCCCTGCAACTAACAGTCAAATGCGAAGGGTACTACATGAAAAGGGTTATGGTGGATGGAGGTTCCGGGGTGGACATCTGCCCGCTCTCGACTTTACAACGCATAGAAAGTGGGACCGAAAGAATTCGACCCAATAATGTTTGTGTACGGGATTTTGATGGTATAAAAAGGGACACAATTGGAGAGATCGACCTGATTCTTACCATTGGCCCAGTGGATTTTGAAATAACTTTTCAGGTTTTAGACATGGACACATCCTACAACTTCCTTCTGGGGAGGCCATAGATTCATGCGGCCGCAGCTGTACCCTCTACCCTTCACCAAATGGTAAAGTTCGAGCATGAGGGTCAAGAGATCGTGGTCCACGGGGAAGATGAGCAATCAATCTATCGGGACCCTTCAGTCCCATGTCTTGAAGCAAGAGAGGGAAGCGAGCACATAGTTTATCAGGCTTTTGAAATTGGGGTCGCCGACGAGTATGAAGAAGGAGACCCTTGTCCCCAACCCTTCCTTTCTAATGCATCAATCATTGTGGCTAAAGAGATGATACGACGTTGCTTCAAACCAGGAAAGGGGCTTGGGAAATCATTACAAGGAATCGCAGAACCTATCACCCTACCTTCAACTGAGAAGTTCTTCGGGATAGGCTTCCACCATACCCTAGATGATGAAAAGTGTGCAAATAAGAGAAAAAATGAGGGATGGATTTTACCTCAACCACTGCCACATTTATATGAAACTTTTTTCAAGCCAAGATACAATGAAGAAGAAGATGATGAGGCCTTTACGGCCGAAGAAATTGAGAAAATATGTGGGGCGATGAGAGAAATGATTTATGAAACCCACATGGTTCAGCTGGGAGAAGGCACAAGCATCACTGAGGTGCTATACATGGGGTCAGATGCTAAACTTCAAAACTGGAAGGCTACACCGTTCCCAGTCAAGCGGGAGTCCGGGTAGACTTGTCCTGCCACTTTTCCTGCATCACCAGTTATCCCAGGGTGTAACTCGGATGTTTTCTTTAGTTTCCTATTTTCAATTTCCTGAATGTAAACCCTTTTATTTCCCCAATTCCAAGAAATGAAATCAAAATTTCATTGTTTCATTGTTTATTTTCTTTATTTTTCTGATTTTTGCTATTTTTCCTCTTTTATTTTTTCTTTTCAATTCTAATAATGTGGCTTTAAATGACATGACATGCTTGCGGACTTTACGCCCAGACCTAAACACACCGTCTAATTGTGAAATAATGAACCAAGAACCGGAATATGATGAAGAAGAGGCTTTTAGGGAAATAAATCGAGAACTGGAACACTTTGAGAATAAACCTAAGCGGAACTTGAACGATACCGAACCGGTTAACATGGGGACTTCTGAAGAAATCCGGGAAACCAAGATAAGCATTCACACAGACGAGAAAACCCGGGATGCAATAATCCAACTCCTGTTTGAGTTCAAAGATGTGTTTGCTTGGTCATACGACGACATGCCAGGACTAAGTGTTGATCTAGTGATTCATAAGTTGCCAACTTACCCTAATTGCCCTCTGGTCTAGCAAAAGCAAAGAAATTTTAAAACTAACATCAGTGATAAGATTAAGGAAGAAATCACGAAACAGTTGAAAACAGGGGTAATCCAAGTGGTCCAATATACTATATGGTTGGCTAATGTAGTTCCAGTTCCAAAGAAAGACGGGAAGACCCGGGTGTGTGTAGATTATAGAGATTTGAACAAGGCAAGTCCCAAAGACAATTTCCTTTTGCCCAACATCCACATCCTTATTGATAATTACGCCAAACATAAGATACAATCCTTCGTGGATTGTTACGCCGGATATCACCAGGTATTGATGGACGAAGAAGATGCCGAAAAGATAGCCTTTACCACACCCTGGGGTACATATTGTTATAGAGTCATGCCGTTTGGCTTGAAGAATGCTGGGGAGACCTACATGAGGAACATGTACGCCATTTTTTATGATATGATGCATCACAAAATAGAGGTATATGTGGATGACGTGATCATCAAGTCCAGAACCCAGGATGATCATGTTCGAGATTTGAGGAAATTCTTTAAACGGTTGCGCAAGTATGATCTAAAGTTGAACCCTGCCAAATATGCATTTGGGGTCCCGTCTGGTAAACTTTTGGGCTTTATAGTCAGCAGGAGACATATCGAGTTAGACCCAACAAAGATAAAGTTTATCCGGGATTTGCCTCCTCCGAGAACCAAGAAAGAAGTGATGAGCTTGTTGGGTAGATTAAACTATATCAGCCGGTTCATTGCTCAACTAACATCCACATGTGAGCCCATATTCAAATTATTGAAGAAAGATGCAACAGTCAAGTGGACAGATGAATATCAAGAAGCCTTTGACAAGATCAAAGAATATCTGTCAAATCCACCAGTCTTGGTCCCACCAAATCCTGGGAGGCCTCTTTTCTTGTATCTGATGGTTTTCGAAAACACGATGTAACCGGGAAGAAAGAGCAGGCAATCTATTATTTGAGCAAGAAGTTTACCAGCTATGAAGCTAAGTATACTCTATTGGAAAGAACATGTTGTCCTTTGACTTGGGTCGCTCAGAAGTTGAGACATTACTTGCAGGCCTACACCACCCACCTCATAACTAGGTTGGATCCTTTGAAATACATATTTCAGAAACCGATGCCCATAGGGAGATTAGCGAAATGGCAGATTCTGCTCACTGAATTTGACATAGTCTATGTCACTTGCACGGCAATGAAAGCTCAGGCATTGACAGATCATTTGGCCGAAAACCCGGTTGATGATGAATACTAACCATTGAACACTTACTTCCAGGATGAAGAGGTAAATTCAGTAGAGGCCATCTCTGAAGACACACATGNCCAAGCTTCGATTTTTCTGCACAAACAACACCGTTGAATATGAAGCCTGTATCATGGGTATGCATATGGCGATTGACCAAGATGTTAAAGAGTTATTAATTATAGGAGACTCAGATCTGATTATCCGGCAAGCCTAAGGAGAATGGGAAACCCGAGATATTAAGCTCATCCCCTATGGACAGCATGTGGAAGATCTTAGCAGGCGGTTCAAATCGATAGAGTTCAGGTACATCCCTCGGTGTCACAATGAACTGGCTAATGAACTCGCCACTCTGGCCACGATGTTTCCCTACCCAGGCAATGCTCACATTGATCCCTAGGAAATCCAAATCAGGGAAAGGCATGGCTATTGTCATATGGTTGAGGTAGAGCCAAACACCCAGCCATGGTACCACGACATCAAAAGGTTTATGAAAATGCAAGAATATCCCGAGTAAGCTAGTGGGGATCAAAAGAGAACCATTAGACGACATGCGAGTGGTTTTTTCTTAAGTGGTGATGTCTTGTACAAGAGGACCCCAGATCTCAATTTGTTAAGATGTGTTGATACCGAAGAAGCCGGAAAGATCATGTATGAAGTACATGCAGGAGTGTGTGGACCTCACATGAATGGATATGTTTTGGAAAAGAAAATCCTTCGAGCAGGATATTACTGGATAACCATGGAGAAGGACAACTTCAGTTTTTTTCGGAAGTTCCATTAGTGTTAGGTGTACGGTGATTTGATTCATGCACCTCCAACAGAACTACATCCTATGTCAGCACCTTGGCCATTCGTTGCTTGGGGCATGGATGTCATTGGGCCAATCAAACCAAAAGCCTCAAATGGACATAGATTCATATTGGTTGCTATCGACTACTTCACGAAATGGGTTGAAGGCATCACTCTCAAATCGGTCACTAAGAAAGCCGTGGTAGATTTTGTGCACTCCAATCTTATTTGCTGTTTTGGTATTCCTACAACTATCATCATAGATAACGCTGCAAACCTGAACAGTCGTTTGATGGAAAAGGTATGCAAACAATTCAAAATAATGCATAGGAACTCCACTCCTTATCAGCCCAAATCCAACGGCGCTGTTGAAGTAGCGAACAAGAACATCAAGAAGATTTTGAGAAAGACAATCCAGAGTTCCAGATAGTGGCATGAACAGTTGCCTTTTGCCTTATTGGGATATCGCACTACAGTGCGCACATCGGTAGGAGCCACCCCATACTTGTTGGTTTATGGAACTGAAGTTGTGATACCGGCAGAGGTAGAAATCCCTTCGATCCGGACGATTATTAAAGCAGAGGTTGAAGATAGTGAGTGGTTAAAACTCGGTTGGAATAGTTGACTTTGATTGATGAAAAATGGATGGCCGCAGTTTGCCACGGGCAGTTGTACCAACAAAGAATGACCCGCGCCTATAACAAGAAAGTACGGCCCAGGAAATTTGAAGTGGGCCAATTGGTGTTGAGGCGTATTCTTCCTCATCATCAGGAAGAAAAAGGAAAGTTCTCTCATAATTGGAAAGGTCCGTATATCATTAGAAAAATACTGCCAAAAGGGGCATTATACTTGGGTGACATCGAAGGAAATGATCCCGAAGCAGCCGTGAATGCAGACGCGATGAAAAGGTACTATGTCTGAGCCTGCTTTAATGATGCCTTGGTACAGTTGAAATGACGAAGGCTTTTATTCCCGCTACCCAAACACTATCAACCCTTTTGCAAGCCCTTTGAGCCGGTTACATTTCCTTGGCTACCCTCTTTGGAATCCAAAAACACCAATGTAAATAAATAATTAAAAAAACAAAAAAACAAAAACAAATATTTCCCTGAACTACGTTCGACTTGATTCCGAAAGGATATGTAGGTAGCCTCTCTCTGGGGTTCAGTCACACCAAAACAAAAATCCCAATTCCCCCAAAATTGAAACTTGGGCAGATGATATCATGATTCGGCCATGAAACCGCCGAAATAGTTCCAAAGTTGTAGTTCCACCCAAAATCCTTTTTACCCCAAAGACCTTGTCCAAGTCCTTCTGATCAATTGGCAAAGGCAGGGAAGTTTAAAAATATCATTGTTGGAACCTAATACAATTCAAAATTGAGAGAAGTAAAATGAGAGAGTCTTATCGGTGAAAACCTTCGGGAACCATAAGGCGACGGGAGTCGAGAAACTGAAAATGAGAGAGTTCGCTTAGTGAAAACTCACAAAGAGCACTATCGGATGACGGTGAGAAGAGAAATGAGAGAGGTCGATTGGCGAAAACTCGCAAAGGGCGCTATCGGCCGAAAAGAAGACATCTCATCACTAAAAGAGTCCTGGCAAGGTTCCCTGGTTTTGAAATGCGGATCAATGAGTTCACAAGAAGCTGGAGAGTTTGGGTGGGTCAGGCATCCAGTCCAAGAAGCATGTCATGTCCATTTGAAGTCAGCATACACCCCCAGATTAGTCCTTCTTTTCCCCCAAAAGGGACGCTTCTCTTTAAACTCATATGCTCGTCTTTTGTATACTTCTTCCTTGAATCCCTTTCGGTTTAACTCTGATTCCATGACTATTACAAAGAAAAGGTGGCAGAACTGGTTTCACAGGGCTCCTCCTAGTAAGAACCGAAGAAAATGCCCAGCCTCAGTGGTGCGTCAGTCCAATCCCGACTGACCATGGTGGTTGATTACTTCCAAAGTAAAAGACATTAGAAAAGAGAGAAAGTCAAAGGTCGAAGGTCCTAAGAGCAGAATAAAGTGAAAAGCCGGGGCCCACATGGGCGAGTCATCATGAAGGCCTAAAAAGTTGAGTTTTCTCAAGTTTGAAAAGAATTTCCCTCTCAAGATCGGCAAGCAGCAAAGTTCTCAACGGAAATGGGACTGGGATCAAGCAAATTGAGATGATCAAGTCCACAAAACCAACCACCGTTTCAACTAACAAATCGTTCTTTATGAAAAACAGGTCTTGTTCAAATCAACCATGCAAGATGCAGGTGCAACCCAAAAAGAAATGAAATGCGCAAGTGCGAAAACAGCTTTGCAACAGGAAAAATGACCAAAAAGGAAGTTTCCTCAACACTCTTTCATGCATTCTAGTAAATAAAAGGAAAACATATAAAGAGAAAAACCAAAGAAAAGAAATAAGAAAAGAAATAAAATTAAAATCCCAACGGAAAATCATTGTAGCATAGGATCCCACTCCTCAAAAAAAAAATCTCGGCATAACCCGTGGATCTCCCTGGCATAACCAAGGAGCGTTTTCTTTCCAAAATCTCGGCATAACCCGTGGATCTCCCTCGCATAACCCAAGGAGCATTTTCTTTCTAAAATCCCGGCATAACCCGTGAATCTCCCTGGCATAACCCAAGAGGCCTTTTCTCTCCAAAATCCCGGCATAACCCGTGGATCTCCCTAGCATAACCCAATGAGCCTTTTCTTTCCAAAATCCTGGCATAACCCTTGGAACTTTTCCGGCATAACCCGATGAATTTTTCGGCATAACCCGTGGACCTTTTCGGCATAACCTGATAATTCTTCCCGGCATAACCCGTGGACCATTTCCGGCATAACCCGATGACTTTCCCGGCATAACCCAAGGAGCCTTTTCTTTCCAAAATCCCGGCATAACCCGTGGACCTTTTCCGGAATAACTCGATGACTTTCCCGGCATAGCCCATGGACCTTTTCCGGCACAACCCGATGACCTTCCCGGCATAACCCGATGACCTTCCCGACATAACCCGTAGATCTCCCTGGCATAACCCAAGGAGCCTTTTCTTTCCAAAATCCCGGCATAACCCGTGGACTTTTTCCGGTATAACCCGATGAATTTTTCGGCATAACCCGTGGACCTTTTCGGCATAACCTGATAATTCTTCCCGCCATAACCCGTGGACCCTTTCCGGCATAACCCGATGACTTTCCCGGCATAACCCGCGAACCTTTCCAGCATAACTCGGCTATTTCCCAGCACAACCTAGATCCATTCACAAGGATACACAATCCTGATTTGATTGTTTGGATATGTGTCACAACTAACTCATGAAATTTTCCTAGTGAAAACTGGGGCAGAAAAATTCGTTCGTTTGTCTTTGATGTCTAAGAAGTTTTGACCGTGAGGCACAGGATTCGAGATGACCAAAAGGATGAGTATCAATCTAGAATTAAAAAAAGAAGAAAAGAACAAAAAGAAATGAGCTCAAATATTGGAGCAAATAAAGGTGCGGATTGCTCGAAATCTGATTGAAGTCACAAGCTCCGCCAATCCTGTTTTGACCCAGTGCTGCATAAAGAAGCAAACACCTACAACTTGCAAGCATCAAGATTCAGATCGAAGTCCACAGCAAAATCAGCTAAGACTCGAGATCAAGTTTCAAGAGAACTATATATAGGAATCTTGTAACTCATAGTTGATAGGCACAACTAGCTTAGCTTTGATTTTCCTTTTGGTGTAATAAGGAAGTCAGTAAGCAATAGCAGCGGCAGCAACAGCAATAACAGTAAAACCACAGCTTCACGGTATTTCCAGCTCCCAAAACTTCTCGAACTACATTGACCTGATTTCCTTTTAGCCAGGGATATATATGAGACCTTTTGAAGCAAAGGTTCGGTCAAGTCTTTCAAAAAATGCTTCACACGGAGTACTCAAACGGGCAAAAATCACTCGTATCTGCTCACTTTATCTTTGCACGAAAACTCTTCGTGTTTCCGGACAAAGAGGGGAAGCTGTGAGCACGTGATTTTTGCCCTGTACGAATTACTCCAAAAGAAATCCAAAATAAAATAATTTTTTGATAGTTTGCAATTGTTCTGAATTTTTGTGTTATTGTTTGCATTTGTTTGTGCATGTCTATTTGTTTAAATTAATATAAAATACAAATATATGTTGCATTTGCATCTTTTGGTTTAATTTTACAGATAGGATTAATTAAGTAATTTGTTCTACAAAATTGAAAAAATCACAAAAAAAAAATTAATAATGTACTTTGCATTTTTATCATTTAAAGGTCTAGTTGTGTGATTTTATTTTAAATTAGTATTGAATTTTGTGTGTTAATTATTAGTAGAAGTTAATTTGATTTTTTATAATTTAATCTAGGATTTTAAAATTTTAAATTAGGAACTAAACTGAAGAAAAGAACAAAAATAGTAAGAAAATCGGACTGGGCCGTCCAAATATTGACCAAAGTCCAGGCCCAAAACGTTTTTACCCCGGTCTAGTTATTCAGTCCACGAGACCATCCAAACGACGTAGTATAGGTACAATACTACGTCGTTTTGATGGCTATTCATCTCAGCCATCCGTTTGATCACAATCCAACGGCCATCGTCCTATCTCCCAACCCGTCTCACCAAACCCAATCCATTCCCCAAACCCATCCGCCCCTAACTAAAACCAAACGACATCGTTCCTCATTAACAAAGTGATCCAGGCCGTTGATCGTGATTGATCCAACGGCCAAGATCAAATCCATCCCCCACTATATATTCCTAATCCCTTACCCAGCCCCCTAAGACGAACCCCCCCTTCGTCTCTAACACTCAGAGACACCCCAGATAACCTCCGCCTCACACCACCATCGACCGTTCACTGGAAATCGCCTATGGCGGTGGTCGACGGCCAAACGACCCCATCTTTACACCATCAAACCCCATGACCTCCCCGTCCCAACCCCCATACTAGTTTCCATCGAATCCCAACCAGTCCCTTCGAATAATCAATCGAAGGTCAGCCAAAAACCCCAACTCATCCAATAGCCACCAAACTTACACCCTTTGACCCCTGGACCTCCCTCACCACTAGAACACCACTAGTTCCCCTCGAATCAACCCGAAATTCATCGAATAATGATTTTGAGCCAAGAACCCTAGCCGGCACCACAAGACCCCGGCGGCGGTGCCAACCCTAAACCTCCCCCAAGTCACACCCTGCGACCCTTCGACCTCCCTCATTCCCAAACCACCCCTAGTTTCCTTCGAATCAAGCCGGAGTTGGTCGAATCTTAGAACCCTAAAAAAACCAAAACCTACAACCTGCCTGAGTGAAAGGAAATTTGAGGGTCTTAATCGACCTTAGTCGAGTGTTTTCTGTCGAGAACACTCGATTAAGGTCCGTTTGGACCTCAAAAGTTCAAGTCGAAGTTTTAAATGGAAAGGATTGAAGTTTAAGCCTATAATTTCGAGGTATTTCTTCTCTTTTGATTGTTCTCTGATTAAGTGTCATAGGAATTCATCATTTTATCATTTGTTCCTCTCTTCTCCATCAGACCTTTTATTTGGTCCAGTTGCATAATTATTTCTGTTTGTTGTCAATTGTCATTGTTTGAAATTGTGGAATGGATTAAATAGTTTCATCGGTTAATCTGTTCATGTCTGAAGTCACTTTTCCTCGTCAAATTTGTTTGGTGACGATTGTTTTGTTCTCAACTTCAAGGCTCCGTCTAGTCTATTTTCAGTGTTTCTACATTTTGTTTAAGGTTAATTTAGAATTGTGATGTGTTCCAAATATACTTGATTATTCCCATGTATCTGTGTCAGTCAATTTTTTTTTAATAGTTCAATATGATTGAATTCTGATTCATTGGTATTTACTTTGATGCTATTTGATACAATCTAAGTTTCTAGCTTGAATTGCTGATTGAATTGATAAGTTTGAATTAATTATAGCTGATGTAGTTTCAATCAGGTGTTTAATTAGGAATTAGTTTGGGTTAATTGGTATTCAAGTTATTAATTAGATGAATTTGGTTATAGCTGATAGGTAGTGATTGCAGTATTTTCAGGGGGTGTTTTGGGGGATTTAAATCACTTGAATAATTTATTTAAGGGCTGCTGAGTACTTAATGTTTAATAGTGGACTTAATTGAGACAAGGATAAGTGGGATTAAATAGTAAAGAGACAACTAGTAGTGGAGGACAACTTTCTGATTTTAAGGCTTAAAATAAGTTAATTTAAGTGTCCATTAGTTGCCTAAAATCAGGAAAATAAGATTTTGAGAGGATATATAATAAGGAGATACATTCTGAGATAGGGAGTTCTTAGACATTTTCAGATATACATACACACAGACACACTTAGAAAAATACTGGAAAATCTGAGAGCTATAGAGCTAAAAAATAAAACTAAAGTTTAAGAAGGGGAAAGAGGACAGAATAGGGACTGGTTTTTAGAGAGAGCAATTGTATTCCGAGGGTTCTTTTTGGTTCTGAAAAATCAGTTGAAGAGAACATTTTTAGTCAGATCTTCTTTGAGTAATCCAAGAGTTTGAAAACACTTAAAAATACTGGAAAGCCATTCAGGTCTTAGGGATCGGTTTTGAGAGTGTTTAGGCTTGAAAAGAATAGAGAGAAATATTGAGAGTTCTCACTGTTTCATTGAAGTAATTTCCCTGCTTCAGTGGTTTCATTTTTCTGATTCAAATACGCAAATTGATCTTAAGTGATGTTTGAGTCCAGTTGAATCAGTTTCTGCTTGAACTTTGTGTTTTTTGAGAGTTCCAAGTGGTCCTGGATGCTTTCCTTGAGTTTACTTGGTTTGTTTTGGCATCGTTGTGGGTCAATCTCTATTTCTGTTTGGTTTTGGGGGTTAGTGAGTCATTCCTGGAGTTGAAGTTGCTGTGTTGGTTGATGTAAACTGTTTCATTGCTGCTGGTATCTGCTGTTGCATTATTGTTGTTGCTGTTCTGCTATGCTACTTTTGTTACATTGCTACAGCTGACCTCTTTTCCTTCTTCTTGTATTGTTCACACCTAGGAATTTATTCATCTCCTGATATATTGATTCTGAGTTTGAAGTGGAGATGCAATGAAGAAATGTTCACCCCTGTGCTTATGAAACTCTACCTGTTTGGACTATTGTATGTTGATGCCTAAAATAATGTAGACACGATAGCTCAATGTAGTTTAGATTTGATTTGTACGTGACTGTATAAAATGGACTGAAGCTAGAAGTGTACGTTTGGACTTATTAATCTGCATATTGGTGATAATCACCAACCTAGATGTAAGATGATTTACCTGAGCAATTTAATTGTTGAAAATAAGAATAGTTTGAAGCATGAGATAAATTTGAAATTTACGTATAGTGATAAGTAGAAATTGGCTGTTGATTAGGTTATAAGCATTAATTTAAAGGAAGCCTTATGACAGTTGTTTTCCAATAGCAATTTCAATATTACAGCTTTAAAATCATGAATATTTGAATATTGAGCTGACTTGAATCAATTGAAGATTAATCAGTTACTTCGCGTTTGTGCAAATCATGCATCCAGTCTTGACTCAAACAAATGACCAATTTGAATAAACTGAAGTTCATAGTTCAATCAAAGTGAGGCTGTGATTGACAGCCTACTTCGGGTAATTTGGGCCTCAGTTCCAGCATAAAGGGCCCCGGGTCTTGTCTCTGATTGCATGTTCATTTGGACCTGGGCCTAGGCATGTGATTGGCCGGCCCTTTGTGTGCATTTGAATGATAACTCTTTACATGATTAAGGATAAAACTCATGTGAATTTATGGATCGAAATGTAGTAGTACTTGAGCCATAATGACTAATTAAGGATTTTTCTTCTATCTTTTAGAGACAAAAACAAATAGAAAATCATAGCCACTTTAGGATTTGCCCCTTAAATAAAATTATGAGACGAGCCTCGTCAAATAAAACACACAAATTGTGGGGCCCTCATAAATGCATACTAAAATACTTAGATATCGGGACAAGCCGTTTAGCGAATTTCACGGCTTTTTCCAAAATAATAATGCGTTAGTATCTTTAGGCGCGCCTTTTAACGATTTATTTTCTTAAATTCGGGTGCACATTTATGTGACCCAAATCCAAATCTCGATAAAGTCAAAATATGTCAATAGCCACGGGTACATTGATGTGACGTGGTTCGAGATGTCTTTTTACGACGTCGCAATTCTTATTAAAAACAATAATAAAGTGGTAAATAATCTTTAAAATTGCACTATAGGATAACGTGTATTAAATTCAGATAATAAGACATTTATAATAGTTTAAGCGACCGTGCTAGAACCACGGGATTCGGGGGTGCCTAACACCTTCCCTCGGGTCAACAGAATTCCTTACTTAAAATTTCTGGTTCGCAGACTTCATTTGGAAAGCAGAAAATTTCCTCGATTTGGGATTCAAGATAAACCGGTGACTTGGGACACCAAAAGCTAAACCTTTCCCAAGTGGCGACTCTGAATTGAATAAATAACCCCATTTCGAATAATGTCATTTTAAATTGGAAAAAACTCCCTCACACATTTATCCTCCGGGGTGGGTGTACAAAAAGAAGGTATGACAGTATATACTGCCTGGGAGGAGGAGGATTGGAGGCTGTATTATGGTTGACCCCAAAGTTCTGATTGACCCTAAAGGCTAGCCCGAATTTATTAGTTTACCAGCATTTAAAGACATAGGATCAGAATTGAACTAAGAGGTAGATTGGACTTGTCTTTGTTTTTCATTATTAAGAATGATATTATAGGCATTATCAAGGCTAGGGGTTACATCATAAGCAAGTTACTCCTCACCCCATATATGTTTCATTCAGCCCCATGAGGAATTGAAATAACCTATTGTCCTCGTCCTCCTGTAGAATTCCAGGCTTTGCAACGCAAATGAATCTTTGCCCATGGTTAATACACATCACACCCAATTCATCCCATAACCTTTTCAATTTATTAGTTTAAGTGTACGCTCTTTGTGCGTATACCTTATATCAAAAGAGACAAACTTTTTTAAAAAAATAACATAAATAATAATATAAAGATGTATATCTGTTATAAAATAAAGATTAATAAAAAATTACAAGTTCATGAAACTAATAAATAATCTTATATTAATTATAGGAGTAATGTTTGATTGAATAGGTAAAGATGGGGAGAAATTCAAAAATAGCCAGATTTACAAGTGGTCATTCAAAAATAGCAACAGTTTCAAAAATAATTAAAATTTAGCCACTTTTTATTTAAAGATGAATTTGAATGAAAAAATTGTTCAAAATCCGAAAAAATACTCCAGTGTAATATACTGGAATACTAGAATATATTAGAGTTCCAGCATTAGTACACGGGAACTCCAGTATATTATACTGTAGTTCCAGTAAAATATACCGGTCCAACATAATATACTGGAGATTGGAGCACCGGTGCTCCAATTTCCATTATATTATACTGAAACTTTTTGCGTGTTGGAGTTCTAGCATAATATGTTGGACGTTCATGCACAGGTGCACCGATCTCCAGTATATTATGCTGGAACTTTCATGTTGCAACAAAATAGTGGCTATTTTTTAATGACTTTGCAAATGCTGGCTATTTTTTAATGACTGGTCCGAAAACTGGCTAGCCCATACTATTTTTACGCAAAGATGTCATTTAATTTATACATATGAGACCAAGCTAGGTATACGTGTGTTTATGTCATTTTATGCATTATCAATAATTAAAAAGGTTTTATCCATAATTTACTTATTATGAAAGTGTTAAAACTTGTATCCTTAGTCTAATCATGTTTTAGTAATCATATTAGGCATTCCAACTCGACAAATACTAACCATTGTGTTTAGAGGTTTGAATCCAGTCTAGTGGTTTTTTTTTCCAGTTTGTTCTCATTAGTTGCTTTATTATACAAAGATATTGTAGGAGTAACATTTGATTGAAAGATAAAGACGTTGCTTGATTTTATTTCTAAAGTACTTCATTTACGTGATCGATTACATAGTACAATCATATTTTATTTCTATTTAGTGAGACAAAGAATATACGCAACTTTTATTAAAAATAAATTTCTTATTTTATAAATGTGTAAGGCAAGTACTAAGATTTTACTTATTATATTGACTAATTAGATGAATATTGAGCAAAATAACTTATATAATTTATAAGCTTACTCAAAAATACTTTTATTCTTTTTTGCATGATTTATTGGGTTAGTATCGTAATTGATTGGATTAAAAGTAATAAAATATAGGACTAAATTTAAAATAGTAATAGACGACTAAAATAAGAATAAAAAATTTAAGTACATGACTAAAATGAAAATAAATAAATCATAAAATATAGACTAATGCATTAATGAGTCTTGACACAACAAAATAATATTTTTGGAACAAAGAAAAAGATAATGTAAGAAAAAACCTACGACAAAAATTAAAAAAGAAAGTCACATAAACACACACAAAAACGTACGGTAATTAAATGGGAAATCAAACAGTAATTGGTTCAGTCGCTTGGTAAAATCTTGTTTGATTTTGGAATTTCAAATTTTAGAAATTTTTACATAGTTCAAAGAGGAAACACTTAATAATTAAAATTTTAGAAATTTTTACATTTAATAATCAAATTTTAGAAATTTTTACATAGTTCAAATAGGAAACACTTAATAATTAAAATTTTAGTATATTTCAAAGTCCTAAAAATTAGGAAAAATAATTAAATGACAATTTTATCCAATGTAAAATATGATTTTAAAGGGTAAAAAAGCGTACGACATTTACCTAAGGGAATTTGTACTTTAATATAGTATAGATTAAAATATGAGGCTATATCTAGTGGAACTAGGGATGTGTGGGCGGGTTCTCTCTTAAGTTCAAAGATTTTGGTCCTGTTTGCAGTATCGTATATAGTCTATAGTTTTAGCCATATCTCTGTGTAATCTCATATACTACACACTTTCAACTATCTCAGGAGATAGAGAGGCTGTTAACCATGAGATCACCATGTTGTTATACTTGTCCCACAGTTTTCGTTCAACCCAAGTGGTAAATGGTCGGGGACATGTGCCAGCAACAAATACTATCTTATTCTTAGTTGACAATGCAACTATCATCTTCCTTTTCTAACTCCTAAATCCATTGCCTGAAAAAAGGGACAAGAATAAAGGAAATGCCAGAAATATCAGAAGAGTGCACAAATAGGGGACTCGTGGGATCATGGGAGAAGCTATTAATGCTACCCATGACTATTTCACAAAAATCAGTGAACAAGGAAGGTCGACAATGGCAGAGAAAGAAGAAATCATATCAAAATCTCGGCAAAACAATAGAGCACACTAAATTCTCAGCAAGACTAGACATGCAGGAGCCCTAATTAGAAAAAAAGAACAAGTTTACCCAACTTCTTCGCTATCGGAGGAACAACCTTCAAATCAAACGTAACCCTAGCATCGAGAAGTATTAACCCAAAGTACAGAGACTCGCCTGATTTAAGCTCTAAACGCCAGAAATCAACCCAAAATGTTGAACTAGTACACCAATCGGCAAAGCACCTTCTTCGTCTAAAAAATCTCGTCGCTTCACCAACCATCGGTGAACAGGAACTCAACAGAATAGAACTGGGGTAAGATCGGACAAAAGAGCGAGACGACATGGACCAGAATCTCCACTTTGATACCATGAAGACATTATAAAGCGAGTAGGAGATGAGAAAAACCTCATTAGGGTTTCATGCTTTCATTGAGAGAGAATTGAGGTTTGTTTGTGTTTTACATATCAAAATGACCCAATAGGTCTTTCTAGAAACACATACCCATATTTATATGATGGGATCACTAAGTCTAAGCTAATGAAAGTTAGCAATATTGATACCCAATTTTGCCCTCATATTTGCCAAAATACATATATACTTTCAAAATAATATTTTTGCATTATTATTTAGGCTACAAACATATACAAGCATTTTCTATAATTTTATATCTTTAAATTAATTTTCTTACATTAAATTATATAAATATTTAGTAATTATCTCTTTAAATTATTTTGTGATAATTTAGTCACCTAAAACTATTATTTTGCACCTATAATATATGTTTCAAATATTTTGTTTTATTTCATATAATTACATTAGCATTTTTAAGCTATTTATCTAATTTTTACAATAATGACCTATATTTATACATAAAGGCTTTTATTTTTATATTATTTGTGTTAAAATAGTATTTATATATTTTTATAATACAAAGTTATTATTTTAAGTATTTCAATGTGTAAATAATATTTTAATTTATTTATTAAGAATTTTTATAAAGTATTTTGATAATTTTGGGGTATTTAAATAATAGCCCAAATTCTACCTATTTTCGGACCCAAATTAACCCAGCACTTTAGCCCAGTCCACCCTAGCCCAAAACCAAATGGTACCCCGTACCAAATAACCCGCCTCGTTCTCCTATTATCCCGGCCATTGATCTCAAATAATCAATGACCCATAGTTAACCTACCCGTTTTATATTACCCCTTACTCTAAACCCTAAAGACCCATTTTCCCCTACCCAGTCGCCTCATCATTCTATCATCTCTTTGCTCGCCTATATTAAACCCTAGCCTCCATATCTCTAACCTTCTCAGATTCGAATCCTTACATGAAAATCATCCACGATTCCTTCCCTTTCTTGCATACGCGGAGTTATTTACCATCTTTTGAATGCTACAAGTACTGGTACTTGATTATTTATGGAATTCGAGTAATTGGCATCTTTTGATTCAAAATTTGTATCATCATCATGTTTCCAACCTGATACACTAACTATTGGATTCCCATGGCTTCGATTCAGTGAGATTTTTTGCCATTTTTTGTTTCTCATCTAAATTAAGGTTTCCTGGATTTGCCCTAAAATTGATTCTAATTGATTTTGCATGCTATATTTTCCTTATTATGTGTTTAATTTACTTTATTTCCTTATTTCATGTGTTAATATTTTACTACTATATAAACCTCTCCCCTAAATACCATTTGAACAGACTTTTGAATCGCCTAATCACTGCTATTGTTCTTATTATTATCCTCTTTCACTCACTCACACACTTTGTTACACTCGAATACTCTCTAAAACTATTAAATTCTGGGCCATCTGAAAGCCAAGGCCATTAAACGACCTCCTCCGGTCTAAGCACTGTCTGAAGCCTATTCTTAAGGCTCTTGTGAACTCTGAAGTCTCGGAGACCTGGGGTTCTTACTATTTAGCTCTTTACTACTCTTTTGATTTTACTACTGGATAATGATTTTAACCCCTGCAATGTTAAATTTCTTTCTTTCCTTCTGCATACCTATATATGTTTGAATTACATAAGCATGATTTAATTGTGAGTCATCATTGCACTACTATGACAATACTCAATACTCTTTGTCATTCTGTGTTAGTTGAACGCATGAGATAGTTTACTACTTTGTCCTTAGTTTGTATTAAGTTAATTTGTAATCCTCACCACGGTTTGCACTCCTATGTTGATCCTTTGTTTTCTGGAATGAGTTCTGTACCTATAGTATATAAATATGTTCAGTTTTTGAGCTTCAATGCAAGTATATTTTGATATGAATCTGACTAATGTGGCTATATGTTATTAGTTATAGAATTTCTTCATACTTTACTTTAGATATCACTAGAACTCTATAGTAACCACCCCCCAACCTTAAATGAATCCTTTAAATGATGAGTCGTGTGTTTGACTGACTGTTCTTTATGTACTATATGGAATACTACTTTAAAGTTTGCTCTAAATATGTCTCTTGCTATCCTGATTTTAAGATAAATACTCTATTCTTTTTATAAACTATGACATTGCTTCTATGCTAATGTGTTTCCTCCGATATGCCTTGGTTTATTTGATACCTTGTCCTTTCAGTGATTATCACAATATATGCCCCCTTATCATGTCTACAAGATAATTAACATGGCACTAGGATGTACTTAGCTTAATTTGGATCATCAAGTATCAACTAATTTAATTTCATATATGCACATAAACATGTTTCTTCTCCTAATTATTTCAATATGAGGTTGTCTATGTAGTACTTTACTATGTGTGAAGTCTTCCTGAACCTACTGGCTTGCTTAACTAGTTTCTCTGTATGCTCAACTTGGTGTATTACTTAATTTTTGTCCCTTCATCACTATCCACTCTCCTTACTTGCTACTCATACTATTCTGAATTCTCTTTCTTAGCCTACTGAATGCCAAGGCTATCTAGGTTCTATTGTTGGTCTCCCTAGTATGAGCACTGCTCCGGATTAAATTAAGGCACTTGTGAACTCTGACACACTAGGTCCTGGTCTTAGTCACTCCCTCAACCTCCAAAACTATTCCTACTATTCTACTTCCCTGTCATGTACTGTGTATATATATAGGTTGTTCCAAGTGGTGCAACATTTGGTGCTGTGGTTAGGTAAATTGATTTGGACTCTTCTATGGACCCTTGAGTCGTGTATTGAACGTGGCTCTTTGTCAAAGCCCTGGGTACGCTGTGTAAGAGTTATGGAAGGGCCATCAATGCTGGGTATTTATTTATTTATTTATTTTATTTGGGCCTATTGTGGGCCTGTTCGCTGTTATGTAATATTTCTACTTTACTCATTATTGGACCTGTAATAATCTTCGTATGAATAATTGGGGATTTTAGTAAAAGAGAATGGGGTAGATTTTTAATATTTTCCTACGATGGGTAGATAGCATGCATATAGGACTTAATAACATGTTTACTATATGTGTTATTCACTCTCTATGCACACTGTAGATATTATGTCATTAGGAAAAGCAGACACCCACACTACTTGTCTACTAGCAAAGGATGAACTCAAATGCTTCAATAATCCTTGTTGCTACATGTTATTAAAAAACCTGTCCATAGGAAATACATATCGTTGAACTTTCCTTCAATTTGCATTGCTGCAATGTATCTACTAGAGATCATGCCTATAGGAATTTAATCATCTCATTTGTTATTGTATCGCACTGTTCACCTGGAAAACATACCTATAAGGTTAAGGTATAACAATAAGATCAGTTCCAAGTGCTAATCATTAAAGATCCTGCCTATAGGATACCATATTAATAACTGTTAAGGATGTCCCCTCTCAACATTGATTATTGTTCACTTAGGTCACTATCAAAAGCGTGAGTGATTCAGGGTTTCTCCTGATATAATCCACTGTCTTTACTACATAAATCACTTAGACATGACATCTACATGATTAATAACCAGAAATCTGCAATTTCAACTATCAAAATATGAGAACTGTACAATCATGTCTATAGGCAATGTGTAACGACCCGATTGGTCGTTTGCCTTTTTAGAACTCCACTCCCCTAAACAACACTCTTCCTTCTTGCTTTAGCTAATTTATTACCTGTGGGGATGGTTGGTTCAGGATTTGGAAGGGTTTGGATTGAAATATGCACATTTGACTCCTTAGGATTTTCTTAAAAGGATGAGTTTGAATTTGGTCAAAATTTTGAGCAAACGGACCCGGATTTATATTTTGACGGTTTCGGAGGGTCCGTATGAAAATATGGGACTTGGGCGTATGCCCGGGATCGAATTCTGAGGAACTTAGCCTGAGTAATGAATTTTTATTTGAATTTATTAAACTGAAATTCAATGAATTTAAAGAAACTAATTAATGATTGATTACGTTGGTATCGGGCTCTTATATTGGTTCTGAATCCCACTACAGGTCCAATATAACATTCAAGACTTACTAGCAAAATTTGGTGCCTATCCGAGTAGTTTAAGGGCTTTTCGGCTTGTTAGAGGAAAATTAAGAACTTCAAGTTCATAAGTTTGATTCAATTAGTTTTAGGGGGTGATTCTTAGATTTAGCATTATTTAAGGTATTTCGAAGGTTTGAGTAGGTCCGTTTTGTAATTTCAGACTTGTCGGTATGTTCGGGTAGGGCCCGGGATCCCCAAGCGTCAATCGGACGAGGCTCGAGTAAAGTGGAAAATTTTTAGAAGTGCTGAAGCTGCTGCTTCAGTCATAACCACACCTGCGATTGGTGGACCGCAGGTGCGAGACCGTAGATACAGTCCATCTGTCGCAGATGCGGCCCAGGTGAAGGCTAGGCAAAACCGCAGAAGCAAACCTCCAGCCGCAGAGCAACTCCGTAGAAGCGTCCAAAAGACCGCAAAAGCGGTCCCAACTCCTCTTGGACTATTCCGCAAGTGCGGACGTTTTCTCGCAGAAGCAGGACCGCAGATGCGGTCCCCTAACAGCAGATGCGAAAATTGCTGAAGTAGTGAGCCTCATTTAATACGGGTTCCAAACCAATTTTTGACACTTTTCACTCCTCCATTGGCGATTTTAGAGATTTTGAGAGAAGACCTTCACCTAATATCTTGAGGTAAGTTTGTTCTACCTATTTTAGGTAGATTAAACACTAGTATTTAGGTGAAATCATGGGGTTAGAGAAAAACCTAGGGTTTTGACAAGAGTTGAATTTGACCACAAAATTTGTCATAAAATGAATTAGAAATCATATATTATTAATCCTTGGGTTATGAAGAACAACTTCCCTTGAAAATTTTAGGAATCCGGGCACGTGGGCTCGGGGTCGGATTCTAGGAAATTTGTGTTTAAGGGTGGGAAATTGTGTAAATAGTTAGAAAATGATCTTGTAAGCTTATATTGACTAGTTCCTACCTTGTTTAACTAGTTTTGAATCGTTCGGATCCAACTTGAGGGTTCGGGCTCATTCTTGGTATTGGAAGTGCACATTGGAGCTCGGTGAGTCTCCTATCTAACCTTGTAAGAGGAAATTGTCCCCATAGTTGATATAATCTAATAATTTGTCATTAAATCTGGGGGCTACGTACGCACTAGGTGACGAGAGTCCGTCCGTAGCTACTATTGTACTAAGTTCGGGTAGTTTAGGACCCAAAAACATGCTTTATGTGGTATCTTTGTAACTCTATGTTTAATTTAGATTGTTTAATCGTGGTGATTATGATAAATGAGATCACTCAAGAGGAACATGACCATTCTTGGTTTTAAAAAAAGGGAAGATGATAATGCGTTGAGTAGTTTCTCTCCATCTATATGTCATTGTTCGTCTGTTGATATGTTTAATTACATGTGACCGTGTCACATGGTTGATTCGCGAGCGGGGTAATAGATGCATCTATGGTTTGTGCCGCTCTACCCTCGTTAGTTCACAATTTACTTTATATTGGATCGTGTCGTACAACCTCGGCACTATTTGTGCCTGTTTTATTCAAAATTTCTGTGATTTAGATTATTAATTGTCTTGAAATGAAGTTGCCAGTAGTGATATTACTTAGGGGAGAACCTGTTAGTTCTTGCTACATACTACTATTTGGTTACTTTTACCCATGCACAATGTAATTTATATCTCATATTATTTTGACCCTAGTAAGTGTCAAGTCAATTTCTCATCTATACTTCTTCAAGATTAGATAGGATACTTACTGGGTAGATATTGTTTATGTACTCATACTTCGCTTCTGTACTTAATTGTACAGGGTCTAAGGCAGGAGCATCTGGCTATTAGACTGGTGAGTATTACTGAGCCTATTCCAAGACTTCCACGGTGAGCTGCTCCCCTCCTGTGCCATGCAGCAGCTTGATGGAGTTTCTCTTATTTATTTTTGCTGTCTATTCCATTTCGGATAGTAGGATAGGATTGTACTTTTGTATATTCTACTAGTTGCCTGTAACTTGTGATACCAGGTCTTGGCACATACTTTAGTAGATTATTTCTTTTCGAAATTGTATATTTATTTTGGGTACCTTAATGATCATTAATTGTTTTTAACCTTAACTTAAGAGATTTCTGAAACTAATTGGAAAAGGGTAAAAAGAAGAATTTAATTATAATTCCGCGTTGGTGACTGACAATGGTATTGGGCGCCATCACGGCCTATTATGGAAATGGGTCGTGACAACATGGTTTTAGAGCACTAGGCTCACGTAGGCCTCACAAGTCATGGGCAAACCTAATAGAGTCTTGCAGATCGGTACAGAGACATCTGTATTTATCTTTAAGAGGCTATAGGGTTTTAGGAAAGTTACTCTATATTCATTTCCTCTCATGCAGTGGTCAGTATACTAAGTTTCCTTCTTTACTCTCTCACAGATGGTGAGGACACGCACGGCTGATGTTCCGAACCCGGGAGGGGCTGCTCCCCCCGCTACCAGAGTTCGAGGCATAGACCAGAGGAGGGCACCAGCCCGAGGTAGGGGACGAGCGCATCCCAGAGCTGTCCTAGTAGCACCACCAGCAGATCCCGCGGGAGACCCTATTATTGAGAAGCAGGGCAAGGTGACCGCAGGCGAGCCTACCCTAGCAGATTTTATGAACCGGTCTTCTAAGAGGTCATGGGTCATATGCTGCGGTTCATGGACACAATGACTCAAGATGGTCTATTTCCAGCAAATCCAGGTACATCACAGGCAGGAGGGGGAGCACATACCCCTACTGCTCAGGCTCTTGGGCACGCAGCTGCAGTGTATCAGACTCCGGGCGCTTGATCGCTTCCAACTCCTCACTATTATTAAGTAGAAAGAGAGGGTCGCAATAGATTTTACCCAATTTTGGGCCAAGATCGATATCTACTGAGAGCTAGATTGGAGTCGATTATCTATTTAGGTTGGAATTGCATATTTGTTCCAAATATTACTTCTATTCATTTTTGTTTTTACTTTATATTCTACTATGATCAAACTACAAATTATAATTGCAACTAAATTAAACTAAGAGTAAATTGCTAGAAGTTGTATCTAATGGTTTATAAGGCACTAGGGTAGTGACTTTCACCTAGGTGGCCAATTGACGGGTACTTGCATCCAAGGCACGATTGAAATGATTAGGGAATATGTTATAACCGTTGCTCGATACTACCCACTCTACACCTCTCGGTAGAAAGAGTGATTTTGCCCAATTGACTTTCTCAAGACCAATTGGGTATGCATATTTGTGCATGCAACTAGGGTTCAAGTCAGGTATTACTCTCTCGAGGTTTAATCCTTTAATTGGGACTATCAAATCTCTTGAGTCCATCCCAATTCCTTGTTGAGTCAATTTTGGAGACTTGGCTCTCTTTCTCAAGAAGAGCCCAAGTCAACTTAGCACAAACTGGTGTTTACAACTACTAATTCATAAATTAAACCATAAAATTGACCCAAATAACAAATACCCATAGTCAATCTAACCTTAAATCACAACACTCATCAATTACCCATACTAGGGTTGAGCCATAACCCTGGCTAATGGGCCTCGCTACTCATGCTTGAAGAGAAAATCAGAGAAATAGATGAAGAGAAAAGACATATAATTAATTACTAAAGTAAATACAAAAATTCAATGATTAAAACTAAGTAATAATTCCCAAAATGGCTAAGAAAAGTCTTCTCACAAGCGCAGCTACTGTATTACAATGTCTGATACCCTAAAAATGGAAAAAGAATCTATCTATACTAAGCTGAAAAATATGGACAAAAATGCCCCTGAGGGGTTAGTGCGGACCGCACAAAATGGACCGCGGTTCGCGCTGGGCTTTGGCTTTGAAAAGTGGCTCTCTAAACTTGGGCTCCGCGGACCGCATAGAATGGACTGCGGTTGCGGAGGCTTCTAGCGCGGTCCACACAAAGTTGATCGCGGACCGCGGAGGCTCAAAATTGTAAAAATCGATCTCTCTGAGTCTTGGCATCGCGGACCGTAGAGAATGGACTGCGGCCACGTTGCCTTCAATGCGGACCGCACAAAATGGTGTACGGCCGCACTGCCTTGAAGCCTGGAAATCAGCTCTCTGAATCTCCCAGTGTGGACCGCACAAAGTGGTGTGCGGCCGCACTGGGCCTGTTCTGCATGAGATTGCTTTATTTTTTGTACTTGTGCAAGTTTTACTCCTTTTGAGCCGATCGTTGACATTTTGTCAATTTGTTGATCAAACCTGCAATCAAGCACAACTTGTGAGCCTCTTAGGACTATTTTGTATGAATATTTGATCAAAGCATAAGCAAGAAGGAGTATAAAATGCGTCAAAATCCCTAGTTATCAACTCCCCCAAACTTAAGCTTTTGCTTGTCCTCAAGCAAAGTAAAAAGGCCCACCCCTTAAGGGAAAATCCAAGAAATTTTCAGTTGTCCTAAAGCAACCTCAACTAGCATCAATTAGGACTAACAATTGCCCTCAATACAAATGAACTATTAACAACATTTACTCTTTGAACAACCATGGATCAAGTGAGACACAAGAGCATCAAGATTTGACTCAACACATCAAAGAACTCTTTCAACAAGTATGGTTTTATGGAACCAAAACTCACACATCCTCAACTCTCCCTAAGCAAACCACACCTTTAGAATAGTGGCACGCAAAATGAGGTTAATGGGAATTCACTTATCTCTCTCAAGAAAAAGTCACAAGTCCGGCTTTAAGTACCATATGCTTGCCCCTTATGTGAGTATCCACTAATGTAAGCTTTATTTAACCCAAGATCATATAGGGCTTTTGTGGAGGCATTGTGAAGGCTTTTCGTTCAGGGTAGGGAATGTTTTAGTCTAGGTGAGTTCCACCTTCCCTTAAGCACTTCTTTTGATTCATTTGGCATCCATTCACTTGACTCTTTGAGTCATTTTCACTTCTTTATAAGGGGTTAGAGAGACACAATGCCACTCTTTCTTATGCAATTCAAACCTTTTCTCCTTTTTCAACTTTCCACGCCTTTCATTCATCGCTTTTCTTGAATCCCTTTTTATTCTTTTTCACATTGAACAATCCTTTTGTCTTTTTGCTTTTCTTTCTTTTTCATTGCCTTTCCTTTTCTTTATTTTTGTGCCTTTTTACCACTTTGTTGCAATCCTCGTCTCTCCCCCTAAACTTATACTTTTGCTATATACTAAAGAAAAGATTGGGTGCCAAGAGAGGGTATCTTTTAGAACGGGTATTAGGCTTGTATCATGGTTCTTGAAAGAACAAGGTCTAAGACTCAAAAGGGTTAACTAGGGATCTTATCATAGGTAGGCTATGGAATTGTTCAAACTATCATTTGGATCAAGGAGATCCTATAATCATGTCTTAAATCAAAATTCACCTATGATTTTGCCTCAACAAACATTCAGGGCAAGTTCTAGACCAATGGCTCAGGACCTGAACTTGCAACTTAATTACTCACCACACAAGCTAAGGTATTGCTAAAGACATAGAATCGGGGGCCCATAACGACCTTAGGTACGACTTGAGCACACAATGGTCCCGAAAAACCACTTGATGATTATCGTCCAACGCAAGAGTCTCAAGGTCACAACTTTCACCATTCTAAAAACAATAATTTGTTTTTGACCATAAGATCAAAGGCAAATGTGCTAGGCCCAAGTGAAGCTTTGCTTGAGGCACCCTTTAACTACTAACTACTAAAATTCAAAAGAAAAAGAAAAATGGACTCAAACCCTTAATAAGATTATCGCGCCATCCATCATTGGGAAGTGCCACCTGGTTCACACAACACTCTACCTTTGGAAAGAACCATGGCATTAAGAAAACGAAAGGCTTATTGCAAACTCCAAAAACAAAAAGCTACGAATCACAAATAAGAAGCTAAAAACGAAACATTTTGCGAAAAATAGAATAAATATATACAAGATGGGATTTGAATATACAATAGGTGGGATGAATATATACAATGAAATGTAACTTTATATACAGTCCCAAAGTAAGATGAAAATGCGATAAATGTAACTAAATATCAAATTATATACAAATCAAAGATGAAAAATCAATAAAGAATAAAAATGTATCAATATACATAGTCATCCAAAATGTAGGGGTCACCCCCTCAAATGAAAGCTGGCATTGTCCCCAATGCCAACTAGTCTAAATAAGCACCAAAATACATAGAAAAAGGATATAGAGGACTCCCTAAGCCGTGTCTGTCTACATAGGATCATGGGTAGTCCCTGGGTCCTCTATGTGCTTGGGAACCTCAGACTGGTTCCTAGTGGTCTGCGCCTCAGCTACTAGAACCTAGGCCTAGACCATGACAGGTTGTGGAACTGGTACATCCTGTGGCTGACTGGAGGAGGTGTCCATTGGATCCACCAACTGGATGATAGCATCATCTGCTATAGGGATCATCCTCCTCCTCTTCGGAGGCCTCTGTGTCTGCTCCCGCTGTAGCTGAGCTGCTGGGACTAGGTCACCAAGAAACAGGTCTAAAGGCAAGTGGTCTGCCTTCAGTCTATCAACATTTGGCCGCAGCTCTTTCACGGACTCCTTGGTGTCCCGTGTCTTCCGCAGCTTCTTATGCTCCTTAGCAAGATCCTTGAGAGCCGTGCTATGTAAATCCACTAACTTTTAGAGTGCAGCCTGAGTGTTGAGGATCTTCTTCTGGTTCTCAAGTATCTCTTTGAGCGCATCCTCGATTGACTGGGGTACCTGTGGGGCTGGGGAGCTGACTGAGCCTCTATAGTGGTAGTCAAGATGGATAACTTGGATGACGCTGTGGACATCCAGTTGTTGATACTGGTAAGAGCATGGCTCAGTCAGTGGGCAGTAATGGGATGAGCTCAGGAAGATGGAATCTCCGGGCCTGCTGGGGTGGATGGATCAACAGGAATGGCTGTGGATGTGGATGGACCGGGAGGGATATCTGTGGTGGTGGAGGTAGGCTCAGCAGGAGCCACTACCACAACTGGCTCTTCAGACTGGCCAGTTGAAGTAGTAGTTGTACCTTTGAAACTCTTGTTCTTGGGGTTATAATCCCCCTGCATGTTGTACCAAGAGAAGGGGGCCTTTGCTTTGACTTTGACGTCGTAGGGCTTCTTGTCCACCTTTAAATGTCGAAAGTACATATTGAGGGTGGTGGGGAAGGGATAGTTCCGGTCATGCTCTGCACCCACGGTGGAGATAATCCTTGACATCACATTCCCCACATTGATAGGGTACCCTGCCATAATGGAAGCCACTAACTCAGCCCGAGAAAGAGGAAGGGTTTTGTCATGTGTCATGGGGTCCAACCGGCTACACACAAACGTCTCCCATCCTCGTGCTCCAAAATTCAAAGTCCTTCTCAAAATCTTGACTCTAGCAGTCAACCAGTCAGGGGTGATACCTGGGATTGCCAGGTACGGTGCTAGCCAGGGACGAACCTCCTCGCCCATCTCCAACTTCACCATGTACAAAGTTTCATCCTCCTCATAGACACCAAGGTACTCGTTGAGGTATTTCCCTTCAAAAAACACGGTCTTATTACGAACCTTGGTCACTTTGGAACCCTTTTTTATATGGGCTACATTGCAATAAAACTCCTTGACCATGTGTTCGTTGGAATCTATACACTCCTCCATAAAATGTTCCCAACCCACTCTAGTCCTAAATTGTCTTTGCACATTGGGTTTGTGGGGTAAAGGATCACTATCAATGAAGCTCCTCTCCGGTATCAATTTTCTCACTGGCCACCACTCCCTAAATTTGTGGTATGCCACCTCACTTACAAACCTATCTCGCCAAACCTCCGGCCTCCTTGTTCTATTAATACCTCCAATCCTTGGTTCTCCTCCTTTTGCAACTTCCTCATCTTTCTCAACTTCCTCCTTCGTACCTACTGCACCCTCTCCAAATAATAAAGCTATAGGAGAGGTGGAGTATTCCCCACTACCTGCTGTTGATCCCTTAGATGACTCAAAAATGACATTAGTTGGTGCTTGGGTAGTGGGTGATGGTGGAGGAGTGTATCTTAGTCTAGGTCTCTCCGGACAGTCTTCCATCTATTTTGGGACGGAATCTGAAGAAATGTCCCTTGATGGTTGATACTCACTTCCCAAGGAATGGGAAGCAACTCTGTCTGCAACTTTGATTAGTTTTCTGGTCCTTTTTATGTTTTCCCGAGCTTGGGGAGTGAGTTTTATCATCTTCTTCTTCCCTCTTGTTTACCATGTTGTCTCACCATTGTCTGCAATCACGGTTCAAACATCTTATTAGTATCAGTGTAATCAATTAAAATAGTGTTGTAGAAATAGGGAAGAAAGGCTGCAGATAGGTTGCAGAAGTGCCTAGTGTGGACCGCACAAAATAGAGTGCGGTCGCACTGAGGCTATAGCGGATTGCACAGAAACGACCGCGATCCTTACAGGTGTGGGGTTCAAAAACATAGCCTCTGAATTTCAGCAGTGCGGACTGTACAAAACCAACCCCGGCCGCACTGGGATCACATCGGACCACACAAAATCAACTGCGGTCCGCATAGAAATGGGGGTCAAACTACTCGCTCTTTGTAACTAGGCAGTGCGGACCGCACAAAATGTACCGCGGCCGCACTGCCTATAATTCAACAATCTCAGAAGTCTTTTGTGCGCTCCACACAAAATGGCAATGCGGACCGCACTGGGGCACCACGGACAGCACCTAATTGACCGTGGTCTGCACAGAGTGCCCAGGTTTGGCACTAAATTAGGGTTCATGAAATTTTTCTTTAAAGTCTAATTTTATACCTAATAAGTGCCCCTATATGTTTATGCAGTCCATTATACCAACTAAGTGTACAAGAGTCAGAAATCTTACTATGCTAACCTATCAATTCAAGAAATTACGGGAGAATGAAGAAACAAAAGCTAAGAAAAATGAAAATTAACTGAAATTGACAAAATTAAACAAGTAAAAGGAAGATTAATGTACCAGATTGTAAGGTGAATAGAATCAAAGCAATATAAACAAACAATTACGATCAAAGAAGAAGAGAAACATTGTTTATAGTCATTGAGGTTCAATTTTGCGAAAAGGGTAAAAGGAGGCCCCCGGAGTCTATTTATAGAGAAAAGCCCCCGGGGCCCAGTATCACCTACCAGTGCGGACCATACAAAATGGACCGCGGTCCGCACTGAGCTATTTTGTTCAAGCTCAACTCAGTAACCCACCGCGGTCAACACAAAATGGACCGCGGCTACGGTGGTCCACCGCGGACCGCACCAAATCAACCGCGGTCGCGGTGTCAAACTTCAGAGAGCACTTTAATCACCCTTTACCAGTGCGGTCCGCACAAAATGGTAGTGCCTCCGCACTGGAAACTTCAGAGACCTGTGCATTTTTCGATTATGTCATGCACTGCATCAACTCAATAAATGTAACATCTCACAACCAGTTAGCTCAAAAATCAATCCTACACTACAATGGAAATCAAATAAAAACAAAAAGAAAAACACAATGGTTGCCTCCCAAGAAGTGCCTAATTTAACGTCGCGGCACGACGCAGGTTACCATACAATCATTTGAAATGAACCACAACCACCACATGGCTATCATCAAACTTCCCCAGATAGTGCTTCACTCTATGCCCATTTACTCTAAAAACTTCCCCACTTGTGTTCTGCAAATCAAGAGCACCAAACGGTGTCACACACACTACTTAAAATGGTCCACTCTACTTTGATTTCATCTTTCCCGGGAACAACCTCAGTCGAGAATTGAATAAGAGCACCAAATCTCCCACCTTGAATTCTTTCCCCCGAGTATATTTGTCATGAAGGTATTTCATTTTATCCTTATACAGGGACGAACTAGAGTAGGCATGGAACCTAAATTCATCAAGCTCATTGAGTTGCTCCACCCGTAGATTAGCAGCTATATCCTAATCATGATTCAACTTCTTCAAGGCCCACATAGCCTTATGCTCCAACTCCGCTGGTAAATGACATGTTTTACCAAATACCAACTGGTACGGCGACATACTAATTGGGGTCTTGTAAGCTATTCGGTAAGCCCATAGAGCATCATCTAACTTTTTAGACCAATTGGTCCTATTGGCATTGACAGTTTTGGACAAAATGCTCTTGATCTCCCTGTTAGACACTTCAACCTAGCCACTTGCTTGAGGATGATAAGGCGTAGACACCTTGTGGTTGACACCATACTTGAAAAGTAAGGCATCAAAAGCTCTATTACAAAAATGTGATCCTCCATCACTAATAATTGCCCGAGGTGTACCAAACCTTGTGAAAATGCTCTTTTTCAGAAATGCCACCACACTCCTAGCTTCATTGTTGGGCAAGGCCACATCCTCAACCCATTTATGATACATAATCAACCGCTACAAGAATGTAATTGTTTCCACACGAGCTTACAAAAGGGCCCATAAAATTGATACCCCATACATCAAAGATATCAACTTCAAGAGTGGTGTTTAGAGGCATCTCATCTTTCTTGGAAATCTCGCCCACTCGTTGACATTATCACACCTTCTTACTAGATAACTTGCATCTTTGAACAAGGTTGGCCAATAAAAACCACAACTCAGAACTTTTGAAGTCGTCCTCGCCCCTTCATGATGGCCACCATAGGGGGAGGAATGACAACCCTCTAGGATGCTAAATTGCTCCTCCTCAGGTACACACCTCCGGATTACTCCATCGGTGCAAATCTTGAACAAGTATGGCTCGTTCCAATAGAAGTCTAGACTATCCTGTTTGAGCTTCTTCCTTTTGGTTAGAAGAGAGCTCACACGGGGATGATGCCAGTCACAATGAAATTAGCAATGTCCGCAAACCATGGCATATCACACATTGACACAGAAAGTAGTTGCTCGTCGGGAAATGTATCATTGATCTCTAGGCCATCACATGGCCTTCCTTCCTCTTCCAAGCGGGATAAATGATCTGCCACTTGGTTTGCACTACCTTTCCGGTCCACAATTTCTAGATCAAATTCTTGGAGTAGTAGCACCAATCGCATAAACCTTGCCTTGGAGTCTTTCTTTGTCATCAAGTACCTAAGGGCAGCATGATCGGTGTGCACTATGACCTTAGCCCCCATAAGATACGATTGAAACTTTTCCATTGCAATAACTATGGCCAAAAATGCATTCTCGGTAACCGTGTAGTTCCTTTGAGACTCATTCATGGTCTTGCTTATGTAGTACACCGGATGAAACGTTTTGTTAACTTTTTGACCCAAAACAGCCCCAACCGCAACGTCACTTGCATTGCACATGAGCTCGAACGATAAGCTCCAACATGGTGCGGTAATGATAGGGGTAGTGGTCAACTTAAGCTTGAAAAGCTCAAATTCTTGCATACATCCCTCATCAAACACAAACTTGGAATCTCTTTCTAGTAGCTTGCACAAGGGGTTTACCACATTCGAAAAATCCTTTATATACCTCCGGTAAAACCCCGCGTGCCCAAGAAAACTGCTCACCCCTTTGTCGGAAGTGGGGGTTGGAAGCCTTGAAATTATGTCTATCTTGACCTTTTCAACTTCACTCCCATGTTTTGAAATTTTGTGCCCCAACACTATGCCCTCTTCAACCATGAAGTGCCATTTTTCCCAATTAAGAACGAGATTTGTGTCTTCACATCGGGCGAAGACTCTATCCAGATTTCCCAAACACTCTTCAAATGAATTACCAACCACACTAAAATCATCCATAAAGACCTCCAAAATATCTTCCACCATATCAGTGAATATATCCATCATGCTTTGTTTGAATGTCGCCAGAGCATTGCACAACCCGAACGGCATCCGAGAGAGAGCAAAGGTGCCATATGGACAAGTAAAAGTGGTATTCTCTTGGTCCTCCAGAGCAATTAAGATTTGATTATAGTCTGAGTATCCATCCAAAAAGTAATAAAAGGCATGCCCCGCAAGGCGATCAAGCATTGGGTCAAGGAATGGCAAAGGGAAATAATGCTTGCGGGTAACCTTATTTATCTTCCGGTAGTCCATGCATACCCTCCATCTGGTAACGGTCTGAGTGGGAATAAGTTCATTTTTTGTCATTTGTCACCACAGTCATCCTTCATCGGTACACATTGCACCAGAGAAGTCCATGAGCTATCGGAGATAGGGTACACAACCCCGACATCCAACCATTTTATCACTTCTTTCTTTACCACCTCTTGCATTGCCTCATTCAATCTTCTTTGATGCTCCAAGGAGGGTTTTGTATCATCCTTCAAAATGATTTTGTGCATGCAGAATGCGGGGCTTATTCCCTGAATGTCGGCCAATGTCCACCCAATTGCTTTCTTACTCGTTTTGAGAACCGCCAAAGTGACATCTACTTACAAGTTAGCAAGGCACGAGTAAAGAATAACGGGTAAAGTAGAACAATGGCCCAAGAACTCATACCTGAGGTGTGGAGGAAGTGGTTTCAACTCCAACACCGGTGGCTCCTCAATAGATGGCTTTGTTGGTGGAGTTTTCCGGTTTTCAAGATCCAAAGACAATTTCCTAGGCTCATAAGAATACGAGCCCAACCATGTAAAGCATTCACGCACTCCACTCTAGTAGAATCATCATTGACATCAAGATTTAGAAGCACAGCCTCAAGGGATCCACCACATTAATAGAACTTGTGTCATCCATGATCACAGCTGTGACAATGTCCACAAATGAGCACACCTCGGTGCTATTGGGTTGCTTCATGGATTTGCAAACATGGATGACGACCTTCTCATCCCCTACTCTAAAAGTTAGCTCACTTGCTTCAACATCAACCAATGCCTTCCCCGTTGCAAGAAAAGGTCTCCCTAGAATAATTGGGACTTTAAAGTCCACTTCTCAATCCAAAATGACAAAATTGACCGGCAATATAAAATTGTCCACCCGGACAAGCACATCATCAATTATGCCCAAAGGTCGCTTCATCGATCGATCCGCCATTTTGAAGTCTCATTGAGGTCGGCCTAGGTTGCCCAATTCCCAAAGTCTTGAAGACCGAACAAGGCATCAAATTTTTTCTATCCCCCAAATCACAAAGGGCCTTGGCAAAATACGCACTTCCACTAGTGCAAGGGATAGTAAAAGCTCCGTGGTCTTCAAGTTTTGGGGCCATAGAATGTACGATAGCACTGACTTGATGAGTCATTTTTATTGTTTCACAATCCATCGACCGCTTCTTCGTCACTAAATCTTTCATAAACTTGGAATATCCTAGCATTTGTTCAAGTGCCTCCACCAAAGGCACATTGATTGTAAGGCTTTTCATCATGTCAATGAACTTTTTAAATTGGTTGTCACTCTTTTTTTTATAACTATTGAGGATAAGGAGGAGGTGGCCTAGGAAAAGGTGCATTGGCTTTGGGCACCACCGGCTCGGGCATATCAGTCACGTATTCCCTAGACGGGTTCACGGCATCTTGAGTTTCCACCTTGGCCTCATTAATGTCAATACTTACATCATTGTTCACCTCATTATCAACCACATCTTCAACTATCAAAGGTACATCATCTTCCCACAACTCAACATCATCATCTACAACTTGCTTATCTTTCGAGGCATGCACATTACCGCCTCTCCCACTTCTTGTTGTAACCGCATTCACATGATTGTTTCCACCCTTCGGGTTCACTACCGTATCACTTGGTAGAGCACCCTTAGGGCGAGTATTCAACGATTGAGAGATTTAGCCTAATTGCACCTCCAAGTTTCGGATAGAGGTATTGTGGGAAGCCAATTGAGCATCGAAGTCTTGATTCTTCTTCATCATTTGTTCAAACATAATTTCTATTCTTCCCATATCATTACCCAAAGAACTAGATCCTTGAGATTGAAACAGAGGCTTATTGTTCAATTGTTGCTACATCGGGGGCCTTTGAAAGCCTTGCCCCCAGTTTCCTTGGTTTCTATTGTTGTTCCATCCTCTTTAACCATTGTTGTTCCAGTTGTTGTTATTACTATTTCAATTCCCTTGGTTGCCCTGATTGTTGTTCCCCCCAATTACCACCTTGGTTGTTGTTCCCCCAATTACCGCCTTGGTTGTTGTTGTTCCAATTACCATCACCTTATTTTTGATTGCCCCAATTTCCTTGGGGTCGCCATTGTTGGTTTAAAGAGTTTCCTCTATTGCCTTGATAGTTGTTGACATATTGTACCTCTTCACTTTGGTTATCATAACAATCATTTGAATAACCACCACCATCACTATCATATTGTTTAGAATTTCCTTGAGCTTGTCCCTCTTTTCCTTCTTTTATTGACGAACATATTTACACCTTCCATGGCATTGACTTGGCGAGGATTTTGGACTTGTTTCAACTGAGCCTTCGCCAATTGATTCATAGTAGTAGTAAGCTCAGTAATAGCTTGACCATGATCATGTAATTCCTTCTGCAAATGGATGACCGTGGGGTCACCTTGGGGCATATTCTCTCTACTTTGCCATGCCGAAGAAGTGTCGGCCATCTCATCCAATATCTCACAAACCTCAATGTAAGGAAGCTTCATAAATTTTTCCCCAGCCAATTGGTTCACTATACATTGATTCGTGGTGTTGATGCCCCGATAGAAGGTTTTTTGAATCATCGCCTCAATCATATCATTGTTTGGGCATTGTTTCACCATTTTTCTAAACCGCTCCTAGATTTCATGCAAAGGTTCTGTTGGCTCTTGCTTGGAGGCCAATATTTCATCCTGAAGTGCCGTCATATGCCCGGGTGAGAAGAATTTGGCAATAAACTTATCCGCCAACTCATCCCACGTGGTAATGGAATGGTTGGGGAGTCTTTCAAGCCAATCTAATGCCTTTCCCCGAAGTGAAAACGGGAAAATTCTCAACCTAAGAGCATCTTCGAACACATTCGTCTGCTTGCTCCCCCAACATGTATCTATGAACCCCTTGAGATGGTTGTAGGCATTTTGATCAGAGGCGCTCGTGAAATACCCATGTTGCTCGAGCAAGGTCAACATCACATTGGTTATTTGAAAATTCCTCACCCGGATTTGGAGAGGGACAATAACACTCGCATACCCTTGATTCGGTAATACTCCGGGAGCCACTTTTGGAGGTGGCGGAGGAGGGTCTAAAATATTATCATTTGGATTTGCATTGTCATTCCAGCCTCTCCGTTATCCTTAAGGTGCAAGAGGCACCTCATCTTGCTCAAGATCATCTACCTCTTCCACCGCTATCATGTTTCCAAGAGGTTCATTAGCATTGTTCAATGCCATATTGGTACCTGAGTAGTGACATAAACAAGTAAGTAAGAAAGAAGGAGAGAAGAACAATACACAAAACTAACTAAATAGATAGCCAAAACTGTTAGCTCCCCGGCAATGCCAAAAAGTGATCGCTTTCAACTCCGCACTACTATTAGGTAGTAAGAGAGGGTCGCAATAGCTTTTACCCAATTTTGGGTTGGGGTCGATATCCACAGAGAGCTAGAATTAGAGTCCAGTATCTATTTAGGTTGGAATTGCGTATTTGTTCCAACTATCACTTCTATTTATTTTTTTTATTTTTCTTTATATTCTACTATGATCAAGCTACAAATTATAATTGCAACTAAATTAAACTAAGAGTAAATTTCTACAAGTTGTATCTAATGGTTTAAAAGGCACTAGGATAGTGAATTTCACCTAGGTGGTCAATTGACGGGTACTTGCATCCAAGGCACGATTGACATGATTGGGGAATATGTTATAACCGTTGCTCGATACTACCCACTCTACACATCTCGGTAGAAAGAGTGATTTTGCCCAATTGACTTTCTCAAGACCAATTGTGTATGCATATTTGTCCAAGCAACTAGGGTTCAAGTCGGGTATTACTCTCTCGAGGTTTAACCATTTAATTGGGACTATCAAATCCCAATTCCTTGTTGAGTCAATTTTGGAGACTTAGGCTCTCTTTCTCAAGAAGAGCCCACGTCAACTAAGCACAAACTAGTGTTTGCAACCACTAATTCATAAATTAAACCATAAAATTGACCCAAATAACAAATACCCATTGTCAATCTAACCTTAAATTACAACACCCATCAGTCACCCACACAAGGGTTGAGCCACAACCCTAGCTAATGGGTCTAGTTACTCATGCTTGAAGAGAAAATCAGAGAAATAGATGAAGAGAAAGACATATTAATTAATTACTAAAGTAAATACAAAAATTCAATGATTAAAACTAAGTAAAAATGCCCAAAATGGCTAAGAAAAGTCTTCTCACAAGCGCAGCCACTGTATTACAACGTCTGATACCCTAAAAATTGAAAAAGAATCTATTTATACTAAGCTGAAAAATATGGACAAAAATTCCCCTACGGGGTTAGTGCAGACCGCACAAAATGGACCGCGGTCCGCATTAGGTTTTGGCTTTGAAAAGCATCTCTCTGAACTTGGGCTCTGCGGACCGCACAAAATGGACCGTGGCTGCGGAGGCATTAAGCGCGTTCCGCACAAAGTTGATCGCGGACCGCGGAGGCTCAACATTGTAAAAATCGATCTCTCTGAATCTTGGCACCGCGGACCATAAAGAATGGACTGTGGTCGCGTTACCTTCAGTGCGGACTGCATAAAATGATGTGCGGCCGCACTGCCTTAAAGCCCGGAAATTAGCTCTCTAAATCTCTCAGTGCAGACCGCACAAAGTGGTGTGTGGCCGCACTGGGCCTGTTCTGCATAAGATTGTCTTGTTTTTGGTACTTGTGCAATTTTTACTTCTTTTGAGCCGATCGTTGATATTTTTTCATATTGTTCATCAAACCTGCAATCAATCACAACTTGAGCCTTTTAAGACTATTTTGTACGAATATTTGATCAAAGCATAAGCAAGAAGGAGTATAAAATGCGTCAAAATCCCTAGTTATCAGCGCTCTACCCACAGATGGGGCTCATCCAGTCACTGTAGTGGTGCCCGAGCCCAATCCAGCTGCGGATGGTGACCTATAAAAATTATTGGACAGATGGACTAGACTTCTCCCTCCTATCTTCGAGGGTGAGCTTCATGAGGATGCTTAGGATTTTATTGATAGGTGCAGGAGTAGACTGCACAACATGAGAATATTGGAGTCTCATGCGGTCAAATCCGCTACTTTTCAGCTGGAGGGCAGGGCCCGCAGATGGTGGAAGTCCTATACTCTTGGCAGGCCAATAGGTTCTTCTCCCCTCACTTGGGGTCAGTTCACACAGCTATTCTTAGACAGGTATATTCCACCCACTAAGTAGGAAGAGTTACAGTATCAGTTTGAGCATCTTGAGTAGGGTCAGATGTCCGTGACCGACTATGAGGCGAGATTTTTTGAGTTCTCTCATCATGCACTCATGATACTTCCCACAGATATAGAGAGATTGCGGAGGTTTGTTGTAGGGTTGCACCCCCGATATTTGAGCTAGCATGACCCGAGAGGTAGAGATAGTCACTGAGTATCAGTTAGTAGTGGAGATCACTTGTATGATTGAGGGTTATCGCCAGAGGAGTAGCGAGAAGTTTCAGTAGGACAAGAGGGCCCGGTTTTCTAGAGAGCTCAGAGGTGCCACAGCCAGGGGTAGGGGGGCACACAGGAAGGGGTTAGTCCAGCAGGCTCCCGTATTCAACACTATACCCCCCCTCCTAGGTGCTGTAGTGAGGCTTTATTTTCGTGTGATTCCAGTGGGCTCTTACCATCCACCACCTAGTCAGGGTTCTTCCAGTGGGTATTCTGGTCATCAAGGTTCTCCCACTTCTTACTGCAGTGCCATGCTAGAGAGTTCTTATCACCCACCAGCCATTCAGGGTCTTTCTGGTAGATATTCAGGTCAGCAGGCTCAGACTTCAGGGCAGCAGGCTATGGCGCTAAGGGGCTGCTACAAGTATGGAGATCCAGGTCACATAAAGAGGACCTACTCCAGACTTAGGGCAAGGCAGTACAGCAGGTTCAGCAGCCTATGGTTTCAGCACCCGCTGCCCTGCCACCTAGAAGTGGAGGGCAGACTGGTAGGGGTCGTCCTAGAGGTGGAGGCCAGTCAGGGAGAGGTCAGCTAGTTACTGCTCAATCAGGGGGAGGCCAGCCAACCGGTGCTCTAGATAGATTCTATGCTCTTCCATCTAGGCTAGATGTATTGGCCTCAGATGCATTATCACATGTATTATTTCTGTATCCAGCAGAGATGCTTTGGTATTATTTGATCCAGGGTCCACCTATTCATATAGATCATCTCTGTTTGCTCATTTCCTGGTTATTCCTCCTGCATCATTGGGCACTCTTGTTCATGTGTCCACTCATGTGGGAGATTTCGTGGTTATAAACTAGATCTATCGGTCCTGTGTGGTTACATTCTGTGGTTTTGAGACTAGAGCAGATCTCCTGTTGCTTGACATGATTGATTTTGAGGTTATCCTGGGCATGGATCGGTTATCTCCATATCATGCCGTCTTAGATTGCCACGCCAAGACTATTACTTTAGTGATGCCAGGATTGCCAGGATTGGACTGGAAGGGTTCCACAGTTGATACACCTAGCTAGGCCATATCTTTCTTAAAGGCTCGGTACGTTTGGCATACTTGGCTTATGTTCAGGACACCACCGCAGAGTCTTTGACGATTGATCCAATTCCAGTAGTTCGAGAGTTCGTCGATGTGTTTCCTTTTGATCTTCCTGGCATACCACTGGATCGTAATATTGATTTCTGCATTGATTTGGCTCCAGGCACCCAGCCTATATCTATCCCATAGTACCGTATGGCTCCTGAGGAATTGAAGAAGTATCTTGAGGAGTTGTTGGAAAAAGGGTTTGTTAGGCCTAATGTATCGCCTTGGGGTGCCCCAGTGTTATTTGTGAAGAAGAAGGATGGGACTATGCGGATGTGCATTGATTACAGCCAATTGAACAAAGTCACCATCAAGTCGGGTTACCATCAGTTGAAGATCTAGGACTCGAATGTCCCGAAGACTACATTTCGGACTAGATATGGCCATTATGAGTTTTTGGGGATGTCCTTTGGCTTGACTAATGCACCGGCAACATTCATGGACTTGATGAACAAGGTTTTCAGGCCTTATATTGATTCCTTCGTCATCGTCTTCATTGAAGACATCTTGATATACTCACGTAGCCTGGGGAGCACGAGCAAGATCTGACAGTAGTGCTTCAGACCTTGCGAGAGCAGAACCTATATGCTAAGTTCTCCAAATGTGAGTTTTGGCTAGAGTCAGTGGAATTCTTGGGACCTATTGTGTTAGGAGAGGGTATTAAGGTGGATCCCAAAAAGATTGAGGCAGTTCAGGGCTGGCCACGCCCTACATCAGTGACCGAGATCAGGAGTTTCCTGGGTTTGGCAGGTTATTACAGGTGATTCGTGCGTGGCTTTTCATCTATTGCATCATCTCTGACTAGATTGACCCAGAAAGGTGGTCCTTTCCATTGGTACGATGATTGTGAGGTGAGCTTCCAGATGCTCAAGATAGCATTGACTACAACACCAGTTCTTGTGTTACCTTCCGGTTCAGGGATGTATATGGTATATTGTGACGCTTTGTGTGTTGGCTTGGGTTGTGTCTTGATGCAGGAGGGATGAGTTACTGCATATGCCTCCCGTCAGCTAAAGATTCATGAGAAAAATTATCTTGTGCACGATCTGTAGTTGGCGGCGATTGTTCGTGCTCTTAAGATATGGAGGCATTACTTGTATGGGGCGTCATACAAGGTTTATACTGATTATCGTAGCTTGCAGCATTTGTTCAGTCAGAGGGATCTTAATTTGAGGCAACGCAGGTGGCTTAAGTTATTGAAGTATTATGATATCACCATTCTTTATCATTCGGGCAACGCGAACGGGGTCGCTAATGCCTTAAGTAGGAAGGCAGAGAGTTTGGGTAGCTTGGCATTCATTCCAACAGAGGAGATGCCACTAGCTTGGGACATTCAGTCCATGGCTAACAGACTAGTGAGGTTGGACATTTCGAATCCTAGCCGGGTTTTTGCATGTATGGTTGCTCAGTCTTCGTTATTGGGGGAGATAAAGGCTCGGCAGTTCGATGATCCACATCTGTCGGTTCTAGAGAGACGGTGCTACAGGGAGGTGCTAAGGAGGTTTCTATTGGAGAGGATGGTATTTTGCGGCTCCACGGTTGTCTATGTGTTCCTAATATTGATGGTCTGAGGGAGAGGATAGTAGAGGAGGCACACAGTTCACGGTATTCCATCCACCCGGGAGCTACGAAGATGTATCATGACTGTAGGCAGCATTATTGGTGGCGAAGTATGAAGAAATACATAGTGGAGTATATGGCTAGGTGTTTTAATTGCTAGCAGGTCAAGTATGAATATAAAAGGCCAGGTGGCCTACTTCAGCAGACGCCTATACCAGAGTGGAAGTTGGAGCGCATTACCATGGATTTCGTAGTTGGGTTACCGCGGACCTTGCGAAAGTTTGATTCAGTATAGGTCATCATTGATAGGTTGACTAAGTCGGCTCACTTTATTCTAGTGGCAACTACTTATACATCAGAGAGGTATGCTCAGATTTACATTCGGGAGATAGTCCGGTTGCACGATGTTCCTGTTTCTATTATATCAGACAGAGGCCCTCAGTTCACTTCCCACTTTTGGAGAGTTGTTCAGAGTGAGTTGGGGACTCGCGTAGAGCTTAGCACAATATTCCATCCTCATAACGATGGACAAACTGAGCGGACGATTCAGATTCTGGAGGATATGTTTAAAGCCTATGTGATTGACTTTGGGGGCAGTGGGACCAGTTCTTGCCCTTGGCGGAGTTTGTGTACAACAACAGCTATCATTCAAGCATTGAGGTGGCCCTATTCGAGGTTTTGTATGGTCGACGGTGTCGTTATCCTATCGGGTGGTTTGAGCCAGGTTAGGCTAATTTATACGGTACAGATTTGGTGCAAGATGCCTTGGACAAGGTGAAATTGATTCAGGATAGGCTTCATATGGCTCAGTCCAAATAGAAGATCTATGCGGATTAGAAGGCGCGTGATGTATCATACATGGTTGGCGATAAGGTTCTCTTGAAAGTCTCGTAATGAAGGGTATTATGAGGTTCGGGAAGAAGGGCAAGTTGATCCCAAGGTCTATTGGCCCCTTTGAGGTGTTGAGACGAGTTAGGGAGGTTGCTTATGAGCTTGCTTTACCCCCCAGCTTATCGAGAGTTCATCTAGTTTTTCATGTATCGATGCTTCAAAAGTATCATCCCGACCTATACCATGTGTTAGACTTAAGTACTATTTAGCTGGATGAGAGTTTGGGTTATGAGGAGGAGCCAGTTGCCACCATTGATAGATAGGATCGTCAGTTGAGGTCCAAGAAGATTTCTGTAGTAACGGTCCAGTGGAGGGGCCAACCAGTCGAGAAGGCGACCTGGGAGTCCAAGGAGGACATCCAGAGCAGATATCCCGATTTATTCAGCATTTCAGGTACTTTTCTATGCCCGTTTGAGGAAGAACATTTGTTTAAGAGGTGGAGGATGTAACGATTCTGCCAGTCGTTTGCCTTTTTAGAACCCCGTTATAACACTCTCCGTGCTTGATTTAGATAATTTATGACCTGCAGGGATGGTCGGTTTTGGGTTTGGATTGAAATATGCACATTTGACTCCTTAGGATTTTCTTAAAATGCGAAGTTTTACTTTGGTCAACAATTTGAGCAAACCGGCCCGGATTCGTGTTTTGACGGTTCTGGAGGATCCGTAGGAAAATATGGGACCTAGGAGTATGCCCGAGATCAAATTCTGAGGTCCCTAGCCCGAGTAATGAATTTTGATTTGAAATTGTTACACTGAAATTCTATGGATTTAAAGAAATGAATTAATGATTGATCACATTGGTATCGGGCTCATATGTTAGTTCCAAAGCCCAGTACAGGTCCAGTATAACATTCAAGACTTGCCCGCAAAATTTGGTGTCAATCCGAGTAGCTTAAGGGCATTTTAGCCCGTTAGAAGAAAATTAAGAACTTGAAGTTCATAAGTTTGATTCAATTGATTTTAGGGGTGATTCTTAGATTTAGAGTTGTTTCGGGCATTCCGAAGGTTCGAGTAGGTCTATTTCGTGATTTCAGACTCGTCAGTATGTTCGGGCAGGTCCCCGGAGGCCCGAGCATCAATCAGACGAGGCTCGAGTGAAGTGGAAAATTTTTAGAAGTGCTGAAGCTACTGCTTCTGTCATAACCGCAACTGCGGTTGGTGGACCGCAGATGCGGTCCATTTGTCGCAGATGCAGCCCAGGGGAAGGCCAGGCAAATCGTAGAAGCGGCTCCGTAGAAGCATCCAAAAGACCACAGAAACGGTCCCAGCTCCACTTGGCATGTTCCGCAGGTGCAGACGTTTTCTTGCAGAAGCGGGACCGCACCTAACCGCAAATGCAGAAATTGCTGAAGCAGTGAGCTTCATTTAATATGGGTTCCAAACCAATATTTGACACTTTTTACTCCTCCATTGGCATATTTTAGAGCTTTTGAGAGAAGACCTTCACCTATCATCTTGAGGTAAGTTTGTTCTACCTATTTGTAGTTTAATACTTATGTCTTAGGTAGATTAAACACTACTATTAAGGTGAAAGCATGGGGTTAGAGCAAAAACCTAGGGTTTTGAAAAGAGTTGAATTTGACCACAAAATTTTTCATGAAATGAATTATAAATCATATATTATTGATTCTTGGGTTTTGAAGAACAACTTCCCTTGAAATATTTAGGAATCCGGGGACATGTGCCCGAGGTCAGATTCTAGGAAATTTGTGTTTAAAGATGAGAAATTGCGTAAATAGTTAGAAAATGATCTTGTAAGCTTATATTGACTAATTCCTACCTTGTTTATCTAATTTTGAATCGTTCGGCTCCAATTTGAGGATTCAGGCTCATTCTTGGTATTGGAAGTGCACGTTGGTGCGAGGTGAGTCTCATATCTAACCTTATAAGATGGAATTGTCCCCATAGGTGATATAATCTAATAATTTGTCACTAAATGCGGGGGAAACATACGCACTAGGTGACGAGATTCTGTGCGTAGCTACTATTGTGCTAAGTTCGGGTAGTTTAGGACCTAAAAGCATGCTTTATGTGGTATCTTTGCAACTCTATGTTTAATTTAGATTGTTCAACCGTGGTGATTAGGATAAATGAGATTACTTAAGAGGAACTTGACCATTCTTGGTTTTTAAAAAAAGGAAGATGATAATGCATTGAGTAATTTCTCTCCAGCTATATGTCATTGTTTGTCTATTGATATGTTTAATTACATGTGACCGCGTCGCATAGTTGATTCGCAAGCGGGGTAATAGATGCATCTATTATTCGTGCCGCTCGACCCTCGACAGTGCACAATTTAATTTATGTTGGATCGGGTCGTACGACCTCGGCACTATTTATGCTTGTTTTATTCAGAATTTCTATGATTTAGATTATTAATTGCCTTGAAATGAAGTTGCCAGTAGTGACATTACTTAGGGGAGAACTTGTTAGTTCTTGCTACATACTGCTATTTGATTACTATTACCCATGCACAATGTAATTTATATCTCATATTATTTTGACCCTAGTAAATGTCAAGTTGACTTCTCGTCTCTACTTCTTCAAGATTAGATAGGATACTTACTGGGTACAAATTGTTTATATACTCATACTACGCTTATGTACTTAATTGTAAAAGGTCTGAGGCAGGTACATCTGGCTATCAGTCTGGTGCGTATTACTAAGCTTATTCCGAGACTTCCACGGTGAGCTGCTCCCTTCCTGTGTCGTTCAGCAGCTTGATGGAGTTTCTCTTATTTATTTTTGCTGTCTATTCCATTTCAGACAGTAGGATAGGATTGTACTTTTGTACATACTACTACTTGCCCGTAACTTGTGACACCAGGTCTTGGCACATACTTTAGTAGACTATTTCTTTTGGAAATTGTATAATTATTTTGGGTACCTTAATGGTCATTACTTGTTTTTAACCTTAACTTAAGAAATTTCTTAAACTAATTGGTAAAAAGGTAAAAAGAAGAATTTATTTATAATTCCGCGTTGGCTTGCCCGGCAATGGTGTTGGGTGCCATCACGACCTATTGTGGAAATGGGTCGTGACATAATGTTTGGTTTCTGAAACTGCTTGCATGCTTTAATGCCTTGTCATATTAAAATCATGTTTATACGGATTTAAGTTCTTAATTCTGAACTACTTAACATAAAACTTTGTCTTGCATGCATTTGCCGTTTAAGTGTGGAGGCAAACTTTAACCTTAACTGCCTATGTGTGAAGTCCAATGTGTTTTTGTATGTCGCCTAGTTTTGACATTTCAGAGCAGCCTAAGTGAAGTCTAGAACCACCCAAATAGAGTTCCAATACTTCCTGGACCATAGGTATGGGACAGGTAGTGCACGCATAGGGTACGACCTATGATTGAATTAGAACTCTTTTACATAACAACTTTAACATAGTAATCAGGTAGTAGGAGATGATAGTTTGTGCCCGTTGAATAATATGAGTAACACCCATCACAAAGGAGTTTCGAAGTATTATTTATGTTTCACGGGGTGATCCTTCTATCTAAAAAACTTAGGACCCCCAATCTTATTTCTCTTCTGTTTGAATCAAGTCGATGCACTCATCTATTCAAAAACTTTTTTTATAATAAAATTCCCAAACTTTGTGCTCTCCCTCACTTCGTTTATTTGACTAATCCATATAATTGAAGTTTGGCTGGGACCCATAGTTGTGGACCTCAGAGAGTGCCTAACACCTTCTCTTTCAGGTAATTTGATTCTTACCCGATCTTTGGTGACGTTTACTAGTTAAAACAAAGTTATTTGTAAAAAGGTGCTCTAATGCACCTTAAAAATCGTTAGGTGGAGACTCTTCATTTTAACCCTTCCTTTAAAAGAGTTTTCACATGTCGAAGCCCCCTTTCGCGAGAAAACAGGGTGCGACAGCATGGTGACTCTGCTGAGGAAACCCCATGTACTTAGGCTCTTACCATAGCGAATTTGACTTGTATGGATTAGTTTTCTTTGATAAAATTTGCTTCTCTTTTCCGTTTTTATTTTCTACTACATGCAATCCCTCTCTCATTTTCCTTTTATTTGTCTAATTGACTGTTACATGCACCTCTCTCTTCCATTTTCCTTTTTACTTGTTACATGCACATCCCTCTTCTATTTTCCCTTGTTTAATTTTGTTGTAATATGCAAATCCATTCCCTTCTCCACCTTTCTTTGCTTAAATTGGTTATAACTTGTATATCCCTTTCCTATTCACCTTTATTAAAGATTGCTATATCATGTCTCTCCCACCCCTACTTCCTTGCTTACTTTATTACATTCCCTATATTATACGAACTAACTCCCTCTTTTATCTTTCTTTTTATATTTAAGTTTTATCTTAATATTGCGTTCACATGTTTATTCCGCAAATACTTGGCAACGTGTTATTAATTTTGCATAAAGCATGCTCCACATCATATTCCACTCATGCCAATTATCAACAAAGCGGCACTTGATGAGTGTTCGCGCTCTTCCAAAGTTACCCTTTTAAAATCGCAAAGGCTTATTTGCGGTAGACTAGTCGATTAGCGGTGCAGTCGACAGTCCCGTGCCTTTCTCTCTCAGGTTGTCCACTTGAGAGTACCAGTCTATAACACTCTAGAAACCCTACTCTTATATCAAATGTACATACATGATGTTAAACCTAGTATGGATTATAACATTTTCAGCGTGATATCCCGCTAAGATAAACCTTGTCCAAAGTCTGACGGGATTTCCACAATTCTAATGGACATCATCACGTTATGTGCATTACTTGGAAAAGATATGCCAATATATTGATCATTAGTGTGTAAATAGTCGAATCTGGAGGGGAAAACGACTAACTCTATATGTTTGTAAAAAATGAAGAACGAAGTCCCCAGGTTCGACATAGTCCAAAACATTGCACCTTTGTTATTATATTGGTGGAAAAATTTCACGCCTTGCAACAAGAATCATGTGATAAAGGTTCTTGGTAATTTTCCGTCTCTATTATACATCCGACCAAATAGAGCATTAATTAAGGCCGCTACTATGTTTTGGGATGAGAAAAGGCATGTCTTCCACTTCAGTGACATAAAAATGACTCCTATCTTGGAGGAAATAGGAGGTTTCGCTTATCTGCCATGGGATAGTCCCGGACTATTGGTACCAGAGAATAACTCCCCTCGCAGCTTTCTGAAAATTCTAGGTTTTAAGAAAAATAATGAATTGCTTTGTTTGAAGAAGTCGTACATCCCATTTGAATTCCTTTATGAGCGTTATGGGCATAACAAGTCATATCGCCTTCATTATAATGAACTCTCCATTACTTCCGTGGGTTGGACGCACCGTCGAGTCTACATATTCATTGTCTGCTTCTCGGGGTTGCTGATATTTACGATAAAATGGGGAAGGATCCACACTCGTCTAGCCATGGTCGCCAGGACCTTAACGGAAGGCATTGAGGGACAAACCTACACTATCATCCCCATGATCTTGGCTTAAATGTACCGCACTCTAGATCGATGCAAGCAAGGTTCGGGCACTTCAAGGCCTGTAATCTGCTACTGTAAGTTGGGTTATTAGAACTTTCTAGAGAGGTGAATATCGTCAAGAGCTTCTGCAGTGACCATTGAATGACCACATATCTTACCATCACCAAAAGAGAATGACATTTATCCTAGACAGGTTTGCACAACCTGGAAATGATGTGAGCTGGGTGCGCTTCTTTATCAATCTGATGGACGAGCAGGTACATTGGATGTTTGAATGGTTTCCTAGCAGTGAGTTCATCATCAGGTCAAGAGAGACTACTCATCTAGAACTGATCGGGTTGAGGGGAATTTATCCTTATTCTCTTACAAGGGTAATGAGACAAGCGGGAAGAAAACAGTTTATATCTCGAGTTTCCAACATGGTCCAGTACAAAGCAGATTTTAAAGGGGTCATTATACCATTCAAGTTTGAGACACAGCATATCTAGAATCAGAAGGTCATTGTGGAAAAGGATACTATTGAGCCAGACATATATCATGTCGGTCATGTGTACTTCTACTCATCATGGATAGTAGATGATATAGAAGGATATGTCAAGTTGAGAGTTAATCTGAAAACAGAATCATAGATGACGATACTGAAGCACAAGTCAAGTACATGAGGTTACGCAATAGGGTCTTTGGATCTGAAGCTAGGCATCTAGAGCAACACAAATTGAATATGGAAGTAATCAATGAATGGAGGAAAATTTCCACCAAATCAACAGAGAGATTGGAATATCTAGAGCAAGGGTTGATAGAAATTGAAGGGAAAATGACTAAGACGGTTGCAAGAAATCAAAACATGGATCGCAATGAAAGAGGGCTCCTAGTAAAGGCTTATCTATTGCTGGATATGCGCGACTTAGGGAATCTGATCAATAGAGTCAAAAGAGTCAAGCACGGGGTAGGTCCTTCTGCAATATAGTAGATTAGGGGAATGTTGTTTTACTGCTTTCTAGTTTATTTTAGATTTCGATTGTAATAAGGCATATGCCTTCAGTAACTTCCTTATTATTGTCATTTTAGTAAAGATTTGATTCATTTTCACATTAATGAAATGATGCAATTATGGAATCAATTTTCTCCAAGTTTATGTGTCGCTAGGCCTACCTCGGGCACAACGAGGTCCTTAAATTAGGACGCAAATTTATTGTGCAAAGCACATTTAATATTGCAAACATTCTTTCAATACCCCGTAATGACTTGGTTACCTTTTATTTTTCTTTTCTTTTGTTTATTCACATTTCCCAAGGTTGGTTCGTGCATACTAGCTAGATCTGGAGGTACTCTACCTCCTTCTCCACCAAGTGATCCTAAATGCAAAAGCAAAAGGAAAGGAAAAATGGACGATTTAAATAGTATCAGAAAAGACAATGTAGAAAACGTTGAGACTTTAGATGGTCGGAGCACTCCAGCACATAATGAATTGGTCCTGCATCTGGAACATAAAATACTGGACTTACAAGGAGAACTTGATCAGGTCCGGAACTTGGCAAACCTCTCCCTCACCCTTATTGTCCCCGACATCAACCAGCAAAATACAAACACCTAAAACCCGACACCTCCCCAAAACACACAGAATCAAAACCCGCCACTGAATCCTCTCGTAGCACATCAATATCCCATACCTCCTTAGGACCAAATCCCTCCATAGGTACCTACTCCTCAAGAACACCATCACCATACGACTCAATACCCACAAACGACCACATACTACACTCCCCATAATGTATCACAACCTACTCCTAATCAACAAAACTCAACCAATGGCCACCATCACGCCCAGATTCCTGGAGTCCACCAAAGTAATACCATATATGTGGAAACTTTACCCCAAACCCCACAATAGAACTTATACATATCAGAATCCACCGAGAAGGACCATCTCATCAAGAACATGGCGGAAGAACTCAAGAAGCATACTAACAGAGTTCAAAGTGTCGAAGGTGGCAAAGGTATTGAGGGTTTGAAATATGATGATTTGTGTATTCAGCCAGATGTAGAACTGTCGGAGGGTTACAAACCTCCTAAGTTCAAAATTTTCGATGAATAGGTGATCTAAAGGTGCATTTAAGAACGTATTGTGACAAGCTTGTAGGGGTTGGCAAGGATGAACTGATCCATATGAAGTTGTTCATGAGGAGCCTCAGTGAAGATGCCTTGTCTTTGGTACATCAGTCAGAACCCAAAGAAGTGGTTTAATTGGGTGAGCATGATGTCAAACTTCATGGACCGATTCAGGTTCAACATAGAAAATGCACCAGAAATTTTCTACATTCAAAATATTAAGAAGAAACCAACACAAACCTTTTGCGAGTATGTTACTCGATGGAGGTATGAAGCTGCAAAGGTAAGACCGGCACTTCAAGAATAACAGATGAATAAGTTCTTCATCGGAGCTCAAGATCCGCAATACTATGAAAGGTTGATGGTTATTGAAAACCATAAGTTCTCTGACATAATCAAACTGGGAGAAAGAATAGAAGAAGGAATTAAGAGTGGAATGGTGATGAATTTTGAAGCACTCCAAGCCACATAAAGTTTTGCAGTCAGGAGGTATCTCTAAGAAGAAAAAAGTTGGTGCAGTAATGGTATCCCAAGGTCCGAAGTCTCCTCTCACATACCAAATACCTCTACCTACATACTAACCTTCACCCCCTAGTTACCAACAACATGCAGCCACTTACCATACTTATAACACTCAACAGCATATTACTACTCACCATCATCAGCCTACCAAAATTATCAAAAACCAAGACCAAATTTCGACCGCAAACCACCCAGATAATACACTCCAATTGATGAACCCATCGACTAACTTTACAAGAGACCGAAGGCTTCCGGTTATGTCACTCCCATCCCCGTTGTTGCCATAGAAAACTCTTCTCAACAGATTAACCCAAACAAGACATGTGCATATCACTCGGGTATAAAGGGTCACACTATTGATGAATGTCGCACTCTGAAGGACAAGATCCAGACATTAATTGACACTAAAGTCATATAGGCAAAGAAGACTACACCTAATGTTTGTAACAATCCTCTCCCAGATCACATAGGTGAGGGAGTAAATGTGATAGAGACCGATGAAGAGTTGGATCCGAAAGGGTCAATTGGACTCATTCGGGAGGGGGATGATCCTAAAATATCTCCAGTCACCTTCACACCCATTGTAGTGAAAACTCATGTGCTGATTGAAGTTGAGGTAGCCACACCAACTCCTTTTGAGGTTGAGGTAACAACACCATTCACCGTGATGGTACCACCTACACCATCTTATAAGTATAATATTATACCATAGGATTATGTTGAGGAGGCAAGAAGGAAAGGAAAGGCAAAAATGGAAGAAATAGGTACAGCACAAGGCATGACCAGAACTGGTAGGGTTTATACACCCGAGCATTTGGGAGGAACAAACAAATAAGCTGCCTTTAAGCCGCTTTTCATTGAGACTGGTCCAGATGACCTTTGGAGAAAGGTGCAAGCGAGAGAATACTTAGTGGTTGATCATCTGAACAAAAACCCAGCTCAAATATCCATTTTTATCACTACTGCAAAACTGTGAGGCACATAGGAATGCCCTGATGAAGGTATTGAATGAAGCCTATGTACCCAATTATATCACTAGTGGAGAAATGGCAAATATGGTAGGACAAGTCAGAAAGCCACAAGATCACTTTAACAAAGACTAGATGTCGTCGAAAGGACTGAGTCACAATAGGGCACTACATATCACAGTGCAATTTGAGGACAAATTCATCGCTTGGGGGGGTTCGAGTCTCAACATATGCCCGTTGACTACTCTGAAGAGGTTGGGTAAGGGTTTGCATGAGATGTAAGCAGGAAGTATGAATGTGAAAGTATTTTATGGGTCTCAAAGGGCCACAATTGGAGAGATCAACCTCAGCTTACAGATGGGCCCAACCTGGTTTGATGTCGAGTTTCAAGTGTTGGATATATCTGAAACCTATAATCTATTGTTAGGACGACCCTGGATACATGCCACTGGGACCATAGCTTCTACTCTGCATCAAGATGTGAAGTTTGAATGGAATCACCAGGAAGTGATCATCCATGGAGACGGGAGTACACCAATCAGACTATTTCGGTCATCGAGAATAGAAGGAAGTTGGGTGGAGAAATATACCATCGCATAAAGCGCGTCAACATAATTGAGAAACACAAATAGTGAAGCAACAAGATATAAAATCATATTATTATGGAAAGGGTATGAACACGGCAAGGAACTCGGCAAAAATCTCTAAGGGATCACCAAGCCGGTACAGTTGAAACGTCATGGTATGACTTTTGGGCTTGGGTATGAATACACTTGGCAAGAGTATCAGGATTGGTCGCCACCATGGATTGGTCCTTATTATCCGCTAGAACAACCAATATCGCATTTGCACCAGACATTTCAACAAGCTGACGTGATATGGGGGTCCGAAGAAGATGAAGTTTTAACTAACATAAGGAATCTATTTTTGGATGATGAAGACATGGACTGCAATGTGATAGTCGAGGAGGAGGAAGACCTTAGTATTTGGATTATGGAGAAAGTAGTTGTTCTCAAGAACTGGACTACTGCACCATCCTGGGCCCGTCGAGTTCCTGGGTAGCCTGTCAATTAGCATCAATTATTTTTAAAGCAATTTTATGATTATCTAAGTAATTTTTCAATATTTTTGTTTTGAACGTATTCTGTTTTGAAATAATTGCTCGAGTCATCGAGTCACACTTGTTTTGATGTTTTCAATAATTAATGAATTGCTATTTTAAGTATTTATTATCATCCTTTACATTTTTCTCAACAGTGTTATTATTACTTATCCCGATGAACCTACAACTGTGACATGTAATGAGATAACACAACATAAGGATAGTGATTCAGAGGATCTAGAAGACGATGTAATACCTGAGGAAATTGTCAGAGAAGTGGAAAATTTTGAAAACAAGCCTAAATCTAATATGGATGAGACAGAAACAGTTAACTTAAGGAATTCTGAAACAGTCAAGGAAACCCGTATAAGTATTCACCTATCACCATCAGAGAAAGAAGAGTACATCCAGTTCCTAAAAGAGTATGAAGACATCTTTGCATGGTCTTACGATGACATGACTGATATGAGCACATCCATAGTGGCTCACAAGTTAAATTGAACTATGTTTGATCTGATTCCCGTTTAAGAAGGGATACATAGGAATATATGTGGTTTGGTCACATCTTAATAAAATCTTTATATTGCCATGGTCAGAAACTAGGACAAAATTTTTAGGAGAACCTTCAAAATTCTGAAGCAAGTCCAGCTAATTTTGTCATACGCAAAACAGTAAGAGAATTGCTTTCAAACTAGGGAAATTTTTTGAAGAGGACCCTCAAAATTCTAAAACAAGGAGGTTGCGATGTCTCTAAAATATTCCACAGTCATTGGTTCACTTACTTGATATCGCATATTACTATGTTTTAAAAAACAACTATATTTATCAAAGACATGCATATTTTTCAAAAACTTTTTTCTATGGAAGCCAAATTTTACCCAGGGTAACTCAAACAGGATCTCAAGACAGGTGCACAGGTAAGGTTGAAGACAAAAGCGAGAACCAACCTTCCCCACAGAACTCGCAATTTTTCTTTGAATGCAGGTACAATAAGACAACGATACTCACAGATACATCAAGACATTGCCTTCAAGACAACAAATTATCTAGCACAAATATCTTCTACTAAGAAATATTTTTCCATTTGTCTCATATTCTTTGCATGACTCTAAGCATTGCCTCCCTAATTTGATAAGGCTAAGCATTGCCTTTCTTTGCATAAGACTAAGTACTATCTTATATTTTGCATGAGTCTAAGCATTGCCTCCTTAACTGCATAAGGCTAAGCAATGCCTTTATTTGCATGAGACTAAGCATTGTCTTCTATTTTGCATGAGGCTAAGCATTTCCCTTAACTGCATAAGGCTAAGCATTGTCTTTCTTTTCATGAGACTAAGCATTGTCTCCTATTTTCATGAGGCTAAGACCTGCCTCCCTAATTGCATAAGGCTAAGTACAGTCTTTCCTTGCATGAGTCTAAGCATTGTCTTCTCTTTGCATGAGGCTAAGAATTGCCTCCCTAATTGCATAAGGCTAAGTAATGTCTTCCCTGTATGAGACTAAGCATCGTCTCCTATTCCTGCATGAGCTAAGCATTGCCTCCTAAATTGCGTAATGCTAAGCACTGTCTTTCCTTGTATTGAGACTAAAACTCCTATTCTTGCATGAAGCCAAGCATTACCTCCTAAATTGCATTAGTCTAAGCGTTGCCTTTCCTTACATTGAGATTAATTATTGTCTCATCTATCTGCATGAGGCTAAACATTGCCTTCCAAATTTCATAAGTCTAAGCATTACCTCCCAAATTTCATAAGGCTAAGCATTGCCTTTCCCTGCATGAGACTAAGCATTGTCTCCTATTCTTGCCTGAGGCCAAGCATTGCCTCCCTAATTGCATAAGGCTAAGCACTGCCATTTTCCGCATGAGACCAAATGATATCACTATTACACTATATAAGACTTAGCACTATCCTTTATCCACATGAGGTTAAGCACTGCCCTCTTCTTACACAAGACTAAGCCTTGTCTGGTTAGATTTAGCACATAACCAAGCATCATATCTTTGAATTTCATGAGCTGAAACATTGCCATTTTGTCCAAAGGCGTCATAGTCCGAAGGCATCATCCTCATAGCCGGAAAACACCATTCCACGGCTTGAGGATCTCTCAAAGTGCACATCATCATTCAAAGACGTCATAGTCCAGAGGTACCATCCTCATGGCCCGAGGACATCATTTCATGGCCTGTGAATTCTTTATAACATGATTCATGGCCCAGAACGTCATGGTCTAAGGACATCATCCGCACCGTCCAAAGACAACCTTCATGGTCCAAAGAGAACTTGCATCATGTTTAAATGCTTGCAATAACCCATATATATTTGCATGCATCGTGTTTTAAGTTTTACAGGTAATACAAGAGGTACCCATTCTTCAAACAGGAGAAAACTTACTCCGATTTCTGTTCACAACGTTCACATCTATCAGTCGTTTTCAAATGTAACCGACCACCAGTAATTGCCCACATTTTACTCTATGACCGTTTAGATATCTGCCCTGTGATAAATGTGTAACGTCTTAAATTCACATTCATGACTCTGCATAAATTCATCCGATAATATCCTACCAAAAAGAATATTTTCCGAAACATACAACCATTCCTACAACAACCTCATGAGTTTCATTCACCGTTGGATCCAAAACTACACCGGCCCTATTCCTGTAACACCAGGGATATGTAGACAACTCAAAAACAAGGGTTCCACCCCCATTTTTTCAAATCACATATTCCCTCACTCAATTCGGCCAATATTGGTCATCATTTCTTTACCCGACAACTCTTTCATCATTCCCGAGTAAAAAAGGACAGTTGTTGATACCCAATTTCGCCATCATATTTTCTAAAATACATATATACTTTCAAAATATCATTTTGCATCATTATTTAGTTTACAAACCTATACAAAAAATTTCTATAATTTTTAGAGTTTTAAATTGGTAGAATACATAGATAGACACTTAAACTATCAAAGAAAGTTCACTTGAACACCTCAACTAAGACATTTTTCACCGAAACACTTTTACTATACTTTTACTGCACCAGTTTAACACGTCCGACCTTTAGGGAAAACGTTGTTGATGATTACATCCACCTTTATTTTATTGATAAAATAACCCTATTGATAAAATAACCCTGTTGTCTTAGTTGTCTTAGTACAACATAAAGGTCGGACGTATTAAACTGGTGCAGTAAAAGTATTTCGGTGAAAAATATCTTAGTCGGAGTGTTCAAGTAAACTTTCTTTGATAGTTTAAATGTCTGTCTATCTATTCTGCCTTTTAAATTAATTTTCTTGCATTTAAATTATATAAATATTTAGTAATTATCCCTTTAAATTATTTTGTGATGAGTTAGTTACCTAAAATTATTATTTTGCACCTATAATATACGTTTCAAATACTTTATTTCAGTTCATATAATTACCTTAGTATTTTTAAGCTATCTATCTAATTTTTGCAATAATGGCATATATTCGTACAAAAAGGCTCTTCATTTTATATTATATGTGTTAAAATAGCATTTTTATATTTTTATAATATAAAGTTATTATTTTAAGTATTTTAGTGTATAAATAATATTTTATTTTATTTATTAAGAATTTTTATAAATTATTTTGATAATTTTGGGATATTTAAATAATAGCCCAAATTCTACCTATTTTGGAACCCAAATTAACCTAGCACCTTAGCCCAGTCCACCCGAACCCAAAACCAAACGTTACCCATTCCAAATAACCTGCCCCATTCCCCTGCTATCTTGGTCGTTGATCTCAAATGATCAACGACCCATAATTAACCTATCCGTTTTATATTACCTCTCACCCTAAACCATAAAGACCCATTTCCCCTACCCATCCGCCATCCTCTCATCTCTCCATCCGCCTCTGTTAAACCCTAGCTGTCATATCCCTAACTCTCTCTGATTCCAACCCTTACATGGAAATCATCAATGATTTCTTTCTTTTCTTGCATACACGGACTATTTACCATCTTTTGAACGCTACAAGTACATATAATTGATTATTTATGGAATTCGAGTCATTGGAATCTTGTGATTCCGATTTTGCATCATCTTCATATTTCTAACCTGAGACCCCTATGGCTTCGATTCAAAAAGATTTTTTTCCATTATTTGTTTCTCGTCTAAATTAGGATTTCTTGGATTTTCCCTAAAATGGATCCGTTGAATTCTGGGCCAGCTGAAAGCTAAGGCCATTAAACGACCTCCTTCGGTGCAAGCACTGCTCGGAGCCTATTCTTGAGGGTCTTGTGAACTCTGAAGCATCCGAGACCTGGGGTTCTTGCTATTTAGCTTGTACTACTCTTTTGATTTTTCTACTAGTTAGTTCTCTAAACCCTTGTAATGTTAAATTTCTTTCTTTCCTTCTGCATACTTATATGTGTTTGAATTACATAAGCATGATTTAATTGTGAGTCCATAATATTGCACTGCTATGATAATGCTCAATACTCTTTGTCATTTTGTGTTAGTTGAACGCATGAGATAGTTTACTGCTTTGTCCTTAGTTTGTATTAGGTTAATCTGTAATCCTCACCACGGTTTCCACTCATATGTTGATCCTTTATTTTTCTGGAATGAGTTTTTTACCTCTAGCATCTGAATATGTTCAATTTTGAACTTCAATGCAAGTCTATTTTGATATGAATCTGACTACTGTGGCTATATGTTATTAGTAATAGAATTTCTTTATGTTTTTCTTTAGATATCACTACAACTCTATAGAAACCACCACCACCACCACTACCCCCCCCCCCCCAACCTTGAATGAATTTTTTAAGTGGTAAGTTGTGTTTGATTGACTATTCTTTATGTACTATATGGAATACTACTTTAAAGTTTGCTCTAAATATGTTTCCTTGCTATCATGGTTTTAAGATAAATACTCTATTCTTTTTATCAACTATGAACTTGCTTTTACGCTAATGTGTTTTCCCCAGTATGCATTGGCTCATTTGCTACCATGTCCTTTCAGTGATTATCATAATGTATGTCCCCAATCATTTCTATATGTTGATTAACATGGCACTAGGATGTACTTAACTTAATTTTGATCTTTAGGTCTCGACTAGTTTAATTTCACGTATGCACATAAACTTGTTTCTTCTCCTAATTCTTTCAATATGAGGTTGTCTATGTAGTAGTTTACGATGTGTGTAGTCCTGTCGAACCTACTGGCTTGCTTGACTAGGTGCTCTATATGATCAACTTGGTGTATTACTTAATTTTTGTCCCTCCATCACTATCCACTCTCCTTACATGCTACTCATACTATTTTGAATTTTCATTCTTAGCCAGCTGAAAGCAAAGTCTATCTTGGTTCTATTGTTGGCCTCCATAGTGCACTGCTCGGGGTCCACTTGAGGCCCTTGTAAACTCTGACACCCTAGGACCTGGTCCTAGTCACTCCCTCAACCTCTAAAATTGTTCCTACTATTCTACTTCCCTATCATGTACTGTGTATCTATATGGGTTATTCCAAGTGGTGCAATATTTGATGTTGTGGTTAGGTGAATTGGTTTGTACTCTTCTATGGACCCTTGAGTCATGTATTGAACGTGGCTCTTTGTCAAAGGCCTGGGTGCGATGTGTAAGAGATATGGAAGGCCCAACAATGTTGGGCATTTATTTATTTTATTTGGGCCTATTGTGGGCGTGTTCATTGTTATGTAATATTGCTACTTTACTCATTATTGGGCATGTAATAATCTTTTTATGAATAATTGGGGCTGTTAGTAAAATATAATGGTGTAGATTTTAATATTTTCCTACGATGGGTAGATAGCATGCCTATAGGACTTAATAATATGTTTACTATATGTGTCATTCACTCTATAAACACACTGTAGAAATCATGCCATTAGGAAAAGCGCACACTCACACTATTTGTCTACTAGCAAAGCATGAGCTTAAATGCTTCAATTATCCTTGTTGCTACTTGTTATTAGAAAACCTACCAATAGGAAATACATATCGTTGAACTTTCCTTCAATCTGCATCGCTGCAATGTATCCACTAGAGATCATGCCTATAGGATTTTAATCATCTCATTTGTTATTGTATCACACTGTTCACCTAGAAAACATGACTATAAGGTTAAGGTATAACAATAAAATCAATTCCAAGTGCTAATCGTTAAAGATCCTGCCTATAGGATAGCACAATTCGCTTTAATAACTGTTAATGATGCCCCCTCTCAACATTGTTTATTGTTCACTTGGGTCACTATCGAAAGCATGAATGATTATGAGTTTTTCCCGATAGTTTCCACTCTCTTTACTACATAAATCACTTAGACGCAATATCTACAGGATTAATAACTGGAAATATGCAATTTCAACAATCAATATGCGACAACTATACAATCCTGTCTATGGGCAATGTTTGGTTTCTGAAACTGCTTGCATGCTTTAATGTCTTGTCATATAGAAATCATGTTTATAGGGATTTAAGTTCTTAATTCTGAACCGCTTAACATAAAAATTATCTTGCATGCATTTGTCGCTTTAAGTGTGGAGGCAAACTTGAATCTTAACTGCCTATGTGTGAAGTCCAACGTGTTTTTGTATGTCGCCTAGTTTTGAAAATTCTTAGCAACATAAGTGAGATCTAGAACCACCCATATAGAGGTCCAATACCTCCTGGACCATAGGTATGGCACGGGTAGTGCACGCATAGGGTACGACCTATAATTGAATTAGAATGCTTTTAGGTAACAATTTTAACATAGTAATCGGGTAGCAGGAGATGATTGTCTGTGCCCGCTGAATAATATGAGTAACACCCCATCTCGAGAGAGTTACGAAGTATTATTTATGTTGTACGGGCTAATCCTTCAGGCTAATAAACTTAGGACCCCCCCCCAATCTTAATTTCTCTTCTGTTTGAATCAAGTCGTGCACTCATCTATTCAAAATCTTTCTTATAATAAAGTTCCCAAACTTTGTGCTCCCCCTCTCTTCGTTTGTTTGCCTAATCCATATAATTCAAGTTCGGCCGAGACCCACAATTGTGGACCTCGTAGAGTTCCTAACACCTTCTCTTTTAAGTAATTTGAGCCCTTACCCGATCTTTGGTGATGTTGACTAGTTAAAACAAAGTTATTTGCAAAACGGTGCTCTAACGCACCTTAAAATTGTTAGGTGGCAACTCTTCTCTTTTAATCACTCGTTTAAAAGATATGTCACATGCCGAAGTCTACTTTCGCAAGAAAATGGGGTGCGCCAAGCAAAATACAAAATGGTCTAAGAATAAAATAGGCTAAAGTTACATAGTGGCCCAAATATTGTCACGACCCGGAATTTCCACCCTCGGGAGTCGTGATGGCGCCTACTCGTAGAAGCTAGGCAAGCCATATTCATATATTATTCTCATTTATTTTAAGCCATTTTTACCAAACTAACAACAAGTGTTCAATGATTAAACAACTGAGGAAACACGAAAATTAAAGCGGAAGACTTAAGTTAAATAAACTGAACGATAATGCGGAATTCACCATATATCTCTACCCAAGGACTGGTGTCACATTACTCACAAACTTCTAAGAATACTGAATACAGATTGTTTGAAAGGAAATGTAGATTGTTGTCTAAAAATACATGAGATAACAGGCGGAAATAAAAGATAGATGAGACTCCGAGCCATGTGGACGTTTGCAAGGCTACCTCGGTATCTCTGGACCGAAGGCTCACTCCCAGGATACGGCTGCTGCTCCAATGTTGCTCCAACACCTAGATCTGCGCAAAAGAGCACAGAGTGTAGCATCAGCACAACTGACCCCATGTGCTGGTAAGTGTCTGGCCTAACCCCGGCGAGGTAGTGATGAGGCTAGGACCAGACTCCAGATAAACCTGTGCAGATATATATATACAAGTACAACGGGGAAAAACAGCAAGAATAAACAATTTAAGCGGGGGAAAGGGGCATGATTAAGGGGCAACAGATAGAAATAAATATTAGGAATAATAGAGCGTACGACTACAGTTTAGCTTATAACACAAAATAGAGAGATAAGACAGCTTTCATAATCAACTCATCTTGTTGCAGGTGTGCAACCCGATCCCGTTTCTCAATATCTCGTGGTAGGCGTACCACCCCCTCTCATTTCATCATACTTGTGGTAGGCGTACCACCCGCTCCCATTTCAATATCGTTTGTGGTAGGCATACCACCTGCTCTCTTTTTATTATCAATTGTGGTAGGCGTACCACCCGCTCCCTTTTCAATATCACTTGTGGTAGGCGTACCACTCGCTCCCTTTTCAATATCACTTGTGGTAGGCATACCGCCCGCTCCTATTACTTTCCAACATAACGCACAATACAATTCCGGTAAGGGAAAATACACAAATAATAACTCCCCGGCAAGGGGAAAATAATAACAACAAGTCAAACATCCCGGCAAGGGAGATTCAGCTATAGCCAGTCTTATTTAACTTCTACTTGGTACCACTAAAACCAATATTCAATCACAACTTCCATATGATCAATTAAGAATACACGATTATCAATTTAAGACTTACGGTCATGCTTGACACCAACGCATGGATACTCGTCACCATGCCCATACGTCGTACTACTTACAAAACAAGTAGCAATTATGACTCAACTCCTAATCCCTCAAGCTAAGGTTAGACCGAACGCTTACCTCAATGCCTTGAATTCCATTCAAACCTCAACTATCGCTTTACCCTGCGATTCCACCTCTTGTCTGCTCGAATCTAGTCATAAGTTACTCAATTACTTTAATAAACACTAAATGAATTAATTTGAATGCATAGAAATGAATTTCTCAAGTTTTTCCCAAAAATTCCAAAATTGCCCCTGGGCCCACGTCGTCAAAACCCGAGGTTCAAACCAAAAACCGATTACCCATTCCACCACGAACTCAAATATGTAATTTGTTTTGAAATCGAACCTCAAATTGCGGTCCAAATCCCCAAATTTTAGAAAACCTAGGTTCTACCCAAAACCCCCAATTTCACCCATGAAAATCATTGATTTTAAGTGGAAAACATGTTAAATGATGTTAATGATTGAAACAATTGAGTAAAAATCGACTTACATATAATTTGGAATGAAACTTGTTCCTGAAAAATCGCCCAAAGGAGTTGTGTTTTGAAAATGGGGTGAAAAATGACTTAAAATCGACTAAGTATAAAAAAAAGACAGGTTGCAAATATCGCAATTGCGAACTGGGATTCACAATTGCAAACCCCGACCAAATATGGGAAATGCGAATAAGGCTTAGCATTTGCGAACCCTTCAGATTTGCGAACAAATTGTCGCAAATGCGATATCGCTTTTGCGAATGACACATCGCATTTGCGATTCCTGGCCAGCAAGGGCATCTTCGCATTTACGAAGGAAATGCTCGCATTTGAGAGAAGGGAAAGACCTAGGCTATCTCGCATTTGCGAGAAAACCTTCGCATTTGTGAGCTCGCATTTGCGAATGCGAAGCCTGCAGGTCAGTTATACCAACTTTTTTTTCCATGTTTTCATAAAAAATCAAATTTTCCATTTTAAGTCCGAAACAGGTCAGACGACGTCCCTTTTCAACCAAATTTTGCAGAAAGCGCTTAAACCACATATAAGACTTGTACTGGGCGCTGGAACCAAAATACAAGCCCGATACCAATAAGTTCTAATCAAATTTCATTTCAAATTGCCTTAAATATTTTCAGAAAACAATTTCACACAAAAATTTATTTCTCGGGCTCGGGACCTCGGAATTCGATTCCAGGCATACGCCCAAATCCCATATTTTCCTATGGACCTACTGGGATCATCAAATCACAGGTCCGGGTCCGGGTCCGTTTACCCAAAATGTTGAGCGAAGTCAAATTTATTTATATTAATATCAAAATTTAGCATTTTTCACACATAATTCATATTTAAGCTTTCTAGCTACGCACCCGGTATGTGCACGTAAATCAAGGCAACCCTAAATGAGGTTTTTCAAGGCCTTAGAAGCACACAAAGAGTAAGGAAACAAGTACCTAATTCAGGGAAAATATAAGGATAACGACTCTGCATATCAGACTCGGACGCCCACGTCGATGCCTCAGGGGGCTGACCTCTCCACTGAACCCGAACAGAATAAAACTCTTGGATCTCAACTGACGTACCTGCCGATCTAGAATAGCTACCGGCTCCTCCTCATAAGACAAGTCCTTGTCCAACCGGACAGTGCTGAAATCTAACACGTGGGCTGGATCGTCGTGATACCTCCGAAGCATGGATACATGGAAAACTGGATGCACGACTGATAAGCTAGGCGGCAATGCAAGTCTATAAGCCACCTCTCTCACTCTATCAAGAATCTCAAACGGACCAATGAACCTAGGGCTAAGCTTTCCCTTCATCCCAAACCTCATCACGCCCTTCATAAGCGACACTCAGAGCAATACCCGCTCACCAACCATGAAAGCTACATCTCAAACCTTACGATTTGCATTGCTCTTTTTCCTAGACTGAGCTGAACAAAGCCTATCCTGAATGATCTCGACCTTGTCCAAGGCCTCCTGAACCAATTCCGTACCCAACAACCGCGCCTCTCCTGGCTCAAACTATCCAACCGGAGACCAACACCGCCTACCATTTAAAGCCTCATAAGGAGCCATCTGGATGCTCGACTGGTAGCTGTTGTTATAGGCAAACTCCGCTAAAGGCAAGAACTGATTCCACGAACCTCCGAAATCAATAACACAACCTCGGAGCATATCCTCCAAAATCTGAATAGTCCGCTCGGATTGCCCGTCCGTCTGGGGATGAAATTCTATGCTCAACTCGACCTTTGTGCCCAACTCTCGCAGAACTGCTCTCCTGAAGCGCGAGGTAAACTATGTACCCTGGTCCAAAATGATAGATGTTGGCACACCATGAAGGAGAACAATCTCCCATATATAAATCTCAGCTAATCTCTCGGATGAATAAGAGACTGCCACGGGACCCAAACTTGGTCAGCCTATCCACAATGACCCAAACTGCATCGAACTTCTTCTGAGTCAACGGAAGTCCAGTAACGAAGTCCATAGTGATCCTCTCCCACTTCTACTCGGGAAGCTCAATCCTCTAAAATAAACCACCAGGCCTTTGATGCTCATACTTAACTTGCTAACAATTCAAACACCGACCGCATATGCAACAATATCTTTATTCATTCTACGCCACCAATAATGCCGCAAGTCCTGATACATCTTCGCGGCGCCCAAATAAATAGAGTACCAGGAACTATAGGCCTCCTCTAAAATCAACTCTCAAAGTCCATCGACATTGGGCACACAAACTCGCCCCTGCAATCTCAAAATTCCATCTGCATCCAATGTAACCTGCCTAGCACCTCCTCGCTGCACCGTGTCTCTAAGGACACACAAATGGGGATCATCAAACTGCCGGTCTCAGATACACTCCAATAATGAAAAACGAGCGACCGTGCAAGCCAACATACGACTGGGCTCAGAAATATCCAGTCTTACGAACTGATTGGCCAAGGCTTGAACATCCAAATCAAGTGGCCTCTCACTGACCGGAATATAAGCAAGACTGCCCATACTGGGTGACTTCCTACTCAAAGCATCAGCCACCATATTGGCCTTCCCCAGATGATATAAAATGGTGACATCAAAATCCTTTAACAACTCCAACCACCTCCTATGCCTCAAATTCAACTCCTTTTTGCTTGAACAAGTACTGAAGACTCATGTGATCAGTGAACACCTCACATGCCACGCCATACAAATAGTGCCTCCAAATCTTCAGAGCATGAATAATAGCTGTCAACTCTAAATCATGCATTGGATAGTTCTTCTCATGAATCTTCAACTGCCTCGAAGCATAGGAAATGACCTTGACATGCTGCATCAACACTGCACCAAGCCCAATACGGGAAGCATCACAATAAAATGTATAAGACCTTGAACCTGTGGGCAAAACCAATACCGGTGCCGTAGTCGGAGCCGTCTTGAGCTTCTGAAAGCTTGTCTCACACTCATCCGACCATCTGAACTGGGCACCCTTCTGGTTCAATCTGGTCATCGAGGCTGCAATAAATGAAAATCCCTCCACAAATCGACGGTAGTAGCCTACCAACCCCAAGAAACTCCGAATCTCTATAGCTAATGCTGGCGTAGGCTAGTTCTTGACTGCCTCAATCTTCTTCGGGTCCACCTAGTTACCCTCCACTGATACAACATGACCCAGAAATGCAACTGAACTCAGCCAGAACTCACACTTGGAGAACTTGGCATATAACTGACTATCCCCCAGAGTCTGAAGAACCACTCTAAGGTGATGCTCGTGATACTCCTGGTTCCGGGTGTATATCAAAATATCATCAATAAATACTATCACAAACATGTCCAAATAAGGCCTGAACACTCGGTTCATCAACTCCGTAAATGCTGCTGGGGCATTGGTCAACCCAAATAACATGACCAAGAACTTATAATGCCCATATCGAGTGCAGAGAGCTGTCTTAGGGACATCAGATGCCCTAATCCTCAACTGATGGTAGCCAGATCGCAAGTCAATCTTGGAGAATACCCTGGCACCCTGAAGCTGGTCGAACAAATCATCAATCCTCGGCAGTGGATACTTATTCTTAATCGTTACCTTTTTTAATTGTCGGTAATCTATGCGCATCCTCATCAATTCATCCTTTTTCTTGACAAATAACACTGGCGCGCCCCAAGGTGAAACACTGGGCCTGATGAAACCCTTCTCCAGCAGATCCTGCAACTGGTCCTTTAACTCCTTCAGCTCCAGCAGGGCTATACGATATGGTGGAATAGAAATGGGCTGGGTGCCCGGAGCCAAATCAATACAGAAATCAGTGTCCATGTCGGGTGGCATACCCGGCAGGTCTAAAGGGAAAACATCGGGAAACTCCCGAACAACAGGCACAGAATCTGTAGGAGGGACCTCAGCACTGGAATCACGAACATAGGCCAAATAGGCTAGACATCCCTTTTTGACCATTCGTCGAGCCTTCACATACGAAATGATATTGCGGGTAGAGTGACCTAAAGTGCCTCTCCACTCTAATCGAGGCATATCCGGAAAAGCTAAGGTCACAGTCTTGGCATGGCAGTCCAAGATAGCGTGATAGGATAATAACCAGTCCATTCCCAAAATGATATCGAAGTCAACCATATCTAAGAGCAACAACTCTACACGGGTCTCCAGACCCCCAATCTCTACAATACACGAACGATGGACTTAGTCAACTATGATAGAGTCACCCACCGGTGTTAACACATATACAGGAACACCCAATGCATCACTAGGCATGACCAAACAAGGTGCGAAATAATATGAACCATATGAATACGTAGACCCTGGATCAAATAGAACCGAAGCATCTCGATCACAAACCAGAACCATACCTGTAATGACTGCATCTGAAGCCTCAGCCTCGGGCCTAGCCTGAAAATCGTAACAATGGGGCTGGGCCCCACCACCCTGAACCATATCCCTAGGTCGATCTGCTGCTAGCTGGCCTCCACCCCTGGCGGTCTGAGCTCCACCTCTATGACCTCTACCTCCACCTCTAGCACCTCTACCCCGGCCTCTAGCTAGCTGGACTGGCTATGGAGCACCCGATGCCGATACCATTGCACAAGAACCCTGATGCTGCTGGCCACCTGGCGCATGAGGGAAGTACCTGGCAATGTGCCTCGTGTTGCCATAAGTAAAACAAGCCCTCAGATGCTGGGGCTAACGACCCTGAAAACACTAAAGCGGTGGTGCACTGATGGGCGGATGCTCGAAATACTGCAACTGAGAACTACAACCACCTGAAGTACCGTGTGAAACCTGGAGAGCTCACTGAAAGGGCCTAGAAGAATAGCCTTTACCATACGAATCTCTACCTCCAGACGAGGTACCACTGAATCTGCCGGAATGACGGGGCCTCTTATCCAACCCATGTCTACCTCCGTATGACAGAACCATCTCAACTCTGCGGGCCCCATTGGCTGCCTCCTGAAATATGATCTCACTCTCGGCCTCCTTGGCCATCTGAAGACGAATCGGCTGAATCAGGCCAACAATAAACCTCATCACTCTCTCTCTCTCGATGGGAAGTATGACAAGAGCATGGCGGGCTAGATCAATGAACCTGGTCCCATACTGAGTAACCGTCATGGAACCCTGCTGGAGGCGCTCAAACTGCCTCCAATAAGCCTCTCGCTGATTGTGGGGAGAAACTTCTCCAAAAACAACACTGAAAACTACTCCCATACCAAAGATGGCGACCCTGCTGGTCTAGTTAAAAAGAAATCCCTCCACCAAGACTTGGCGAATCCAGATAATTGAAAGGCGGCAAAATTAACCCCATTAGTGTCAACAATACCCATGTTCCGAAGAACCTTGTGGCAGCTATATAAGAAATCTTGGGGAGCCTCAGTGGAAGCACCGTTGAATGTAGTAATGAAGAGCTTGATGAACCTATCCAGCCTCCATAAAGCATCTGCGGACATAGCCGCTCCATCACCAGTCTGAGCAACTACCCCCGGCTGAATTTCCATAGCTGGCTAAACCACTGGAATCTGAACCTGGGGAGCTACCTACTCCAGAGTACGTGTAGCAAGAGTTTGGGCTCCTCCTCCAGCCTGAGAAGTGGCTGGTGCTACAGGAAGCAATCCTGCTCGGGTGACACTCTCCTTGAGGCCCACCAACCGGACCATAGCATCCTGAAGAACTGGGGTAGCAATAAACCCCTCTGGGACCTGATCTGGGCCCACCGGAACTGTTGGGGCAGGAACCTCCTCCTCGAAATCAACCTGAGGCTCCGCCGCTGGTGCTGCTACTCGGGGCTGAGCTCTGTCCCTATATCGGCCTCTAGCATGGCCTCGTCATCTCCCTCTTCCCCTAGCGGGAGTTGCCTGGGGCTCGGACTACTGATCAGTAGATAAGGAAGCGCGTGTTCTCGTCATCTGCGAGAGAGTAGAGTAGAATTCGATTAGCATTGAGAAACTAAATCGCACGACAAGAAAGAACAAATGTGAAACTTTTCCTAACTCCGTAGCCTCTGGGGATAAATACAGACGTCTTTGTACCGATCCCTTAGACTCTACTAAGCTTGTCCGTGAGTTGTGAGACCTATGTAACCTAGTGCTCTGATACGAACTTGTCATGACACGGAATTCCCACCCTTGGGAGTCGTGATGGCGCCTACTCGTAGAATCTAGGCAAGCCATATTCATATATTATTCTCATTTATTTTAAGCCATTTTTACCAAATTAACAACAAGTTTTCAATAATTAAACAACTGCGGAAACATGAAAATTAAAGTGGAAGACTTAAGTTAAATAAACTGAACGATAACGTGGAATTCACCATATATCTCTACCCAAGGTCTGGTGTCACATTACTCACAGACTTCTAAGAATACTAAATACAATTTGTTTGAAAGGAAATGTAGATTGTTTGTCTCAAAATACATGAGATAACAAGCGGAAATAAAAGATAGATAAGACTCCGAGCCATGCAGACGTCTGTAAGGCTACCTCGGTATATCTGTACTGAAGGCTCACTCCCAGGCTACGGCTGCTGCTCCAACACCTAGATTTGTGCAAAAGAGCACAGAGTGTAGTATCAGCACAACCGACCCTATGTGCTGGTAAGTGTCTCGCCTAACCCTGACAAGGTTGTGACGAGGCTAGGAGTAGACTCCAGATAAACCTGTGCAGATATATATATACAAGTACAACGGGGAAAACTATCAAGAATAAACAATTTAGGCGGGGGAAGGGGTATTCTTCAGGGGCAACATATAGAAATAAATATCAGGAACAATAGAGCGTACGACTACAGTTTAGCTTATAACACAAAATAGAGAGATAAGACAGCTTTCATAATCAACTCATCTTGTTGCAAGCGTGCAACCTGATCCCGTTTCTCAATATCTCGTGGTAGGCGTACCACCCGCTCCCATTTTATCATACTTGTGGTAGGCGTACCACATGCTCCCTTTTCATTATCAATTGTGGTAGGCGTACCACCCGCTCGCATTTCAATATAAATTTTGGTAGGCATACAATCCGCTCCCTTTTTAATACCACTTGTGGTAGACGTACCACCCGCTCCCATTACTTTCCAACATAACACACAATACAATCCCGACAAGGGAGAATGCACAAATTATAACTCCCCAGGAAGGGGAAAACAATAACAACAAGTCAAACATACCGGCAAGGGAGAATCAGCTATACCAGTCTTATTTAACTTCTACTTGGCACCACTAATACCAATATTCAATCACAACTTCCATAGGATCAACTAAGAATACATGATTATCAATTTAAGACTCACGGTCATGCTTGACACCAACACATGGATACTCGTCATCATGCCCATACATCGTACTCCACACAAAACAAGTAGCAATTATGACTCAACTCTTAATATCTCAAGCTAAGGTTAGACCGAACACTTACCTCGATGCCTTGAATTCCACTCAAACCTCAACTATCGCTTTACCCTGCGGTTCCACCTCCAATCCGCTCGAATCTAGTCACAAGTTACTCAATTACTTTAATAAACACTAAATGAATCAATTTGAATGCATAGAAATGAATTTCTCAAGTTTTTCCTAAAAATTTCAAAATCGCCTCGGGCCCCACGAACTCAAATATGTAATTTGTTTTCAAAATTGGACCTCAAATTGAGGTCCAAATCCCCAAATTTTAGAAAACATAGGTTCTACCCAAAACCTCTAATTTCACCCATGAAAATTATTGATTTTAAGTGGAAAACATGTTATATGATGTTAATGATTGAAATAATTGAGTAAAAATTGACTTACAAATTACTTGGAATGAAACTTGTTCTTCAAAAATCGCCCAAAGGAGTTGTGTTTTTATAATGGGGTGAAAAATGACTTAAAATCGACTAAGTATAAAAAAAATGCAGGTTGCAGATGTTGCAATTGCGAACTGGGATTCGCAATTGTGAACCCCGACCAAATATGGGAAATGCGAATCAGGTTTCGCATTTGCGAACCCTTCAGAAATGGCCAACTTTCGCATTTGCGAACAAATTTTTGCAAATGCGATATTGCTTTTGCGAATACATCGCATTTGTGATTCCTGGCTAGCAAGGGCATCTTCACATTTGCGAAGGAAATGCTCGCATTTGCAATAAGGGGAAGACACGGGCTATCTCGCATTTGCGAGCCAAGCTTCGCAAATGCGAAGCTTGCATCTCAGTTATACCAGCAATTTTTTCCAAGTTTTCATAAAACATCAAAATTCCATTTTAAGTCCGAAACACGTTAGACGACGTCCGTTTTCAACCAAATATTGCAGAAAGCGCTTAAATCACATATAAGACATGTACCGGGTGCCGGAACCAAAATACGGGCCTGATACCAATACATTCTAATCAAATTTCATTTCAAATTCCCTTAAATATTTTCAAAAAAAATTTCACACAAAAATTCATTTCTCGGGCTCTGGACCTCAGAATTCGACTCCGGGCATACGCCCAAGTCCCATATTTTCCTACAGACCCACCAACACCGTTAAATCACGGGTTCGGGTCTCTTTACCCAAAATATTGACCGAAGTCAAATTTATTCATATTACTATCAAAATTTAGCATTTTTCACACAAAATTCATATTTTAAGCTTTCCGGCTACGCGCCCGGACTACGTATGCAAATCGAGGCAACCCTAAACGAGGTTTCAGGGCCTCTGAAGCACAGAAAGAGTAAGGAAACAAGTGACGACCCGAAGGGTCGTCACATTCTCCACCTATAAAACAATCGTTCGTCCTCGAACGGACAAAAGAAAGAGGTACCTGAGTCGGGGGAAAAGATGAGGATAACAACTCCGTATATCAGATTCGGACGCCCAGGTCGATGCCTCAGGGGAATGACCTCTCCACTGAACATGAACAGAAGGAAAACTCTTGGACCTCAACTCACAAACCTGCCGGTCTAGAATAGCTACCGGCTCCTCCTCATAAGGTAAGTCCTTGTCCAACCGGACAGTGCTGAAATCTAACACGTGGGTTGGATGGCCGTGATACCTTCGAAGCATGGATACATGGAAAACTGGATGCACGGCTGATAAGCTAGGTGGAAATGCAAGTCTATAAGCCACCTCTCCCACTCAATCAAGAATCTCTAACGGACCAATGAACCTAGGGCTGAGCGTGCCCTTCTTCCTAAACCTCATTACGCCCTTCACAGGCGACACTCGGAGCAATACTCGCTCACCAGCCATGAAAGCTACATCTCGAACCTTACGATCGGCATAGCTCTTTTGCCTAGACTAAGGTGAACGAAGCCTATCCTGAATGATCTTGACCTTGTCCAAGGCCTCCTGAACCAAATCCGTACCCAACAACCAAGCCTCTCCCAGCTCAAACCATCCAACCGAAGACCGACACCGCCTACCATATAAAGCCTCATAAGGATCCATCTAGATGCTCGACCGGTAGCTGTTATTATAGGCAAACTCCACTAAAGGCAAGAACTTATCGTACGAACCTCCAAAATCAATAACACAAGCTCGAAGCATATCCTCTAAAATCTGAATAGTCCGCTCGGACTGCACGTCCGTCATGGGGATGAAATGCTATGCTCAACTCGACCCGTGTGCCCAACTCTCGATGAACTGCTCTCCAAAAGCGCAAGGTAAACTGCGTACCCCGGTCCGAAATGATAGATGCTGGCACACCATGAAGGCGAACAATCTCCCGGATATAAATCTCAGCTAATCTCTCAGATGAATAGGAGACTGCCACAGAAATGAAATGCGTTGACTTGGTCATCCTATCCACAATGACCCAAACTGCATCGAACTTCTTCTGAGTCAACGGAAGTCCACTAACGAAGTCCATAGTGATCCTTTCCCACTTCCACTCGGGAAGCTCAATCCTCTGAAATAAACCACCAGGCCTCTGAAGCTCATACTTAACCTACTGACAATTCAAACACCGAGCCACATATGCAACAATATCCTTCTTCATTCTACGCCACCAATAATGCCGCCACAAGTCCTGATACATCTTCGCGGCGCTCAGATGAATAGAGTATCGGGAACTATGGGCCTCCTCTAAAATCAACTCTCGAAGTCCATCCACATTGGGCACACAAACTCGCCCCTGCAATCTCAAAATTCCATCCGCATCCAATGTAACCTGCCTAGCACCTCCTCGCTACATTGTGTCTCTAAGGACACACAAATGGGGATCATCAAACTGCCGGTCATGGATATGCTCCAATAATGAAGAATGAGCGACTGTGCAAGCCAACACACGACTGGGCTCAAAAATATCCAGTCTCACGAACTGATTGTCTAAGGCCTGAACATATAAAGAAAGCGGCCTCTAACTTACCGGAATATAAGCAAGGTTGTCCATACTGGCCGACTTCCTACTCAAAGCATTGACCACCACATTGGCCTTCCCCGGATGATATAAAATGGTGAGATCATAATCCTTCAACAACTCCAACCACCTCCTCTGCCTCAAATTCAACTCCTTTTTCTTGAACAAGTACTGAAGACTCATGTGATCAGTGAACACCTCACATGCCATGCCATACAAATAGTACCTCCAAATCTTCAGGGCGTGAACAATAGTTGTCAACTCTAAATCATACACTGGATAGTTCTTCTCATGAATCTTCAACTGCCTCGAAGCATAGGAAATGACCTTGCCATCGTACATCAACACTGTACCAAGCCTAATATGGGAAGTATCACAATAAACTGTATAAGACCCTAAACCCGTGGGCAAAACCAATACTGGTGCAATAGTCAGAGCTGTCTTGAGCTTCTGAAAGCTCGCCTCACACTCGTCCGACCATCTGAACTAGGCACCCTTCAGGGTCAACCTGGTCATCGGGGCTACAATAGACCTACCAACCCCAAGAAACTCCGAATCTCTGTAGTTGATGCTAGTCTAGGCCAGTTCTTGACTACCTCAATCTTCTTCGGGTCCACCTGAATACCCTCCACTGATACAACGTGACCCAAAAATGAAACTAAACTCAGCCAGAACTCACAGTTGGAGAACTTGGCATATAACTGACTATCCCTCAAAGTCTGAAGAACCACTCTAAGGTGATGCTCGTGATACTCCTGGTTACGGGTGTATATCAAAATACCATCAATAAATACTATCAAGAACATGTCCAAATAAGGCATGAACACTCGATTCATCAACTCCATAAACGTTGTTGGGGCATTGGTCAACCCAAATGACATGACCAAGAACTCATAATGCCCAAACCGAGTGCGGAAATCTGTCTTAGGGACATCGGATGCCCTAATCCTCAACTGATGGTGGCCAGATCGCAAGTCAATCTTGGAGAATACCCTGGCACCCTGAAGCTGGTCGAACAAATCATCAACCTCTGCAGTGTATACTTATTCTTAACCATTACCTTGTTTAATTTTCGGTAATCTATGCACATCCTCATCGATCCGTCCTTTTTCTTGACAAATAACATTGGTGCGCCCCAAGGCAAAACATTGGTCCTGATGAAACCCTTCTCCAACAAATCCTGCAACTGGTCCTTTAACTCCTTCAGCTCGGGCGGGGCCATACGATATGGCGGAATAGAAATGGGCTGGGTGCCCAGAGCCAAATCAATACAGAAATCTATGTCATGTCGGGTGGCATACCCGACAGGTCTGAAGGGAAAACATGGGGAAACTCCCGGACAATAGGAATATAATCTATAGGAGGGACCTCAGCACTGGAATCACGAACATAGGCCAAATAGGCCAGACATCCCTTTTCGACCATTCGTCGAGCCTTACATACGAAATGACGCTACGGGTAGAGTGACCTGAAGTGCATCTCCACTCTAAATGAGGACTCGGTCGACTACGATAGTGTCACCCACCGGTGTAGACACATATACAGGAACACCCAATATATCACTAGGCATGACCAAGCATGTGCGAAATAAAATAAAACATATGAATACGTAGACCCTGGATCAAATAGTACCGAAGCATCTCGATTACAAACCAGAACCGTACCTGTAATGACTGCATCTGAAGCCTCAGCCTTAGGCCTAGCCTAAAAATAGTAACAACGGGGTTGGGCCCTACCACCCTGAACCATATCCCTAGGTCGATCTGTTTCTAGTTGGCCTCCACCCCTGGCGGTCTGAGCTCCACCTCTATGACCTCTACCTCCACCTCTAGTACCTCTACCCCCACCTCTAGCTAGCTGGGCAGGCTGTGGAGCACCTGGTGTCGGTACCATGGCACGAGAACCCTAATGTTGCTAGCCATCTGGCGTACGAGGGCAGTACCTGGCAATGTGCCTCGTGTCGCCACAAGTAAAACAATCCCTCGACTGCTGGGGCTGACGACCCTAAAAACTCTAAAGCGGTGGTGCACTAATAGGTGGCTACTCGGAATACTACGGCTGAGAACCACGACCACCTAAGGTACCATGTGAAACCTGGAGAGCTGACTGAAAAGGCCAAGAAGAATACCCTTTACCACACGAACCTCTACCTCCAGATGAGGTACCACTGAATCTGCCGGAATGACGGGGCCTCTTATTCGACCCATGACTACCTCCGTGTGACAGAACCATCTCAACTCTCGGGCCACATTGGCCGCCTCCTGAAATATGATCTCACTCCCAGCCTCTTTGGCCATCTAAAGACGAATCGGCTGAATCAGACCATCAATAAACCTCCCCACCCTCTCTATCTATCGGTGGGAAGTATCATAAGAGCATGGCGGGCTAGATCGATGAACCCGGTCTCATACTAAGTGACCGTCATGGAACCCTGTTAGAGGCGCTCAAACTGCCTCCGATAAGCCTCTCGCTGAGTCATGGGGAGAAACTTCTCCAGAAACAACACTGAAAATTGCTCTCATGCCAAAGATGGCGACTCTGCTAGTCTAGATAAATAGAAATCCCTCCACCAAGACTTGGCGAATCCAGATAAGCGAAAGGCGGCAAAATCGACCCCATTGGTATCAACAATACCCATGTTCCGAAGAACCTCGTGGAAGCTATATAAGAAATCCTGGGGATCCTCAGTGGAAGCACCGCTGAATATAGTAATAAAGAACTTGGTGAACCTATCCACCCTCCACAAAGCATCTGCAGACATAGCTGCTCCATCATCGGTCTGAGCAACTACCCCTAGTTGAACTGCCATAGATGGCTGAACCATTGGAATCTGAACCTGGGGAGCTACTTGCTCCGGAGTACGTGTAGCAAGAGTTTGGGCTCCTCCTCTATCCTCAGAAGACATACATACGTGTGGAAGGAATTTCAAGAATTATATCTCAAGCTGAATCAAGTACGCACGATAAGAATTCCAAGAATAGGAAGTTTTTCCTAAAGGTTCTGCAGCCTCTTGAGGATAAATACAGACGTCTCCGTACCGATCCGCGAGACTCTGCTTGCCCTGCTCATGACTCGTGAGACCTAGTAACTAGGCTCTGATACCAACTTGTCACGACCCAATTCCCAAACCCGGTCGTGATGGCGCCTCTCATGAAGACAAGGCCAGCTAGACCATTTTAGAACAACACTTAAAGCAGTTAATCAGTTATATAACATACAAATACAATCCAATACAGCCCGACCGGGGTGTCATAAGTCACGAGCATCTAGGAGGGGATCCTTATTACAATTTTAAAGTCTATAATACATAAAGTAAAAATCTGGAACACAAGAAGAAGAAGAATCCCGGTGCCGCGAACGCCGGCGGTCACCTTGCTTAGCTACGGTAACCATACCTTCAATCCGCTACTAACCCGCTACCGGGTGAACAGTACCTGCAACCGCACGCGAGGTGCAGGGAGTAAAGTGAGTACTTCCAACTCAGTGGTAGTAAGAGCGAATAATATCTGAGCAAGAAGAAAAACACGTATGAGCACTCCAAAATGCTATAACCGACAGTACAACCCATTTAGAAAAATAGTAAAAACCGTAACATCGAGAAAATCCTTCAGAAAAATCTCAAGCTCAGCTAAAATCTCTTTTGAAAATATGCCCTTTTCAACAGTTGCGAAAAATAGTTTCAACAAGCAGGAAATAATCAGAAATCTGCCCCTCGGGCTCAGTATCAATCGCTCAGAACAGTATCAGCCCCTCGGGCTCAACTCAAATCAATACCAAGTACAACATCAGCCTCTCGGGCTCAGCACCCCTTAACATGTAACACCAGGGTATCTGGTCAGCAAGGCAAATACTAAAATGTGTGGCAATGATATGTGAGTGCTAAAAATCATGCCACGTAGTACAATTAGGAATGAATGCATGAATGCAATGCAATGTACATGACCGCTACGGCGCGTAGCCCAATCTATGGGTACCCTGCACTCACTAGGGGTGTGTACAGACTCCGGGGGAGGGGGGCTCCTACAGTCCAAGCGCAAAAATACTGCGGCGTGCAGTCCGATCCACAAAACATATCACTACGGCGTGCAGTCCGATCCATATAATATATTACTGCGGTGTGCAGTCCGATCCATATAATATATTACTGCGGCGTGCAGTCCGATCCATATATATATTACTGCGGCGTGCAGTCCGATCCATATAATATATTACTGCGGCGTGCAGTCCGATCCATGCATGTATATGCATATGCACACATAACACTCGAGGCCTGAAAGCCTCCTCACATAACACTCGAGGCCTGAAAGCCTCCTTACATCACTCTTCATGTCCTCACATATGGCCCTCGGCCTCAATCAGTCCCAAAATAGTCAAAAGCCCCTCGGGCATCAGTAAAACAATAATACTCAGCTCAAACAATAGTTCAAATATCAGTTGAAACTCCAAGTTTGAGAAAAATATAGCTGAGTTCATGAAACAGTGTAAATCACATGGACTGAGTTCAAATAATATTTCAAATAGTGAGGAAAACAGTGATGATAGTTCATAAAGAGTTCAAATAATCGGCAATAAGCCCCAAGTATGGCAATGAGCCCAAGTCATAATGATAACAACAAATTATTTGCAAATACACGGTAAAAGACAACAACCGGGACAAACCAATTCACGATTCCCAATGGTGCTCTACCCCACGCTCAGGTCCAGCATGCAAGTCACCACCATACAGCACTAAGATGTGCAAATCCGGGGTTTCAAACCCTCAGGATATCATTCCCAAGTATTACTCACCTCGAACCGGTGGAATTCCTCGCTCGCGACGCCTTTGCCCCTCAAGTTGGCCTCCACGCACATCTAAACTAGCCAAAAACAGAGTGAATACATCACAATATGCAAATGGGATAATACCCAATTGAGAACAATCGAATTATAGCAAAAACCTCGAAACTAGCAAAACCCGAGCCACGGGCCCGCTTCTCAAAAAATTATGAAACTTACATTTTCGGAATCCTCGTCTCGCCATGAGTCCGTACATATAAAGTTTATCAAAATCGGAGTCCAATAGCCCCTTCAACTTCCAAATTTTCAATACAAAAAAACCAAACACTAATTTCTCCAATTTCCACCCAATTTTCAAAGATTTAGATGATGTATCTTCAATAAAATCATGTATTTAACTCATAAAACTTACCTCCATTCGATTCCCAGTTGAAACCTTCTTACTTCCCGTCCAAATGCTCCCAAGATGCTCAAACGTGGTGAAAGAAATGAGTTGGGTTGCTGGGGAAATGTCCTTAAAACATTCTGTCCAGGCCTGATTTTCCTTCATCACGTTCGCGACCTCTCTCATGCGAACGCGAAGACAAAAATATTTTTAACAGTCCAGATACCCTACGCGAACGCGTGTCTGGCCACGCAAACGCGATGCACAACATCCTTTTCTCTACGGGGACGCAACATTTTCTCCCGCGAACGCGTTGGTCAGACTTCAAGGCCTACGCGAACGCGATAACCTTCATGCAAACGCGATGCACAAAAATTCCAGGCCCTCAAATTACTCTACGCGTTCGCGTCCATCACCACGCGAACGCGATGAAACAAAGTCTGCAACACTTATAGCAGAAAAACTGATCTCTATACAAACCAAAATGGGTCCATTTGACCACCTGAATTCATCCCGAGGCCCCCGGGACCTCAACCAAAGACACCAACATACCCCGAAACATCATACGAACTTGTTCCAATCATAAAAACGCATACAACAACACAAGAATCATCGAATTACCACGGATTCAAGCTTAAATTTTTCTTAGAACTTCCGAAACTCACATTCGATCAAAAACCCAACCAAACGACGTTCGAATGACCTGAAAATTTGTAGACATATCCAAAATCACCTAACAAAGCTACTGCAACTCTCGGAATTCCATTCCGACCATCGGATCAAAATCTCACCTACCAACCGGAATCCGCCAAAATTCAAACTTCGCCAATTCAAGCCTAATTCTACACCGGACCTCCAAATTCAATTACGATCGCACTCCTAAGTCACAAATCATCCCCCGAGGCTAACCAAACCACCGAAATTCACATCCGAGCCCTCTAACCACATAGTCAACTTCGGGTTGTCTTTTCTAATACAAGCTTCCTTCTAAGAGGCTATGTGCCTTATTTTCAATCAAAACCAATTCAATTACACCCAATCAACTCTAATAGTGACATTGCGACATGAAGAAACACATTAAGGGGGAAACAGGGCAGTAACTCACGTGACGACAGGCCGGGTCATCACAAAGGCACACCGACTATATTAGTCAAATGCCTCAAACATGCAATAACCCTCCACACTATAGGGCCAATCTGACCTAAACAGATGTAGAAAAAATGACATAATTCTAGGATGACAGGATCAATAGCAGGTTTGAATCCTAAGGTGAAAGGATATGTATAAACAAAGGAAAATCAAGTTAAATAGGAGGTGATTCTTTGATTCACATTGGAAATTATGATGGGGAAGTCATGAATCCAATGGCAGTCTTTACGAACTAAAGAAATCAGGCCTTCAGTAATTTGAGTTGGGTAGATATCATCACGATATAAAGAGGACACTTGATTTCTAAGGGACTCTCTATCATTATAGCTAGAAAGATAGTTCCGTATAAACTATTTCCTCTACTAAAGGTTCGCGGAGAGGTTCAAAGGATTCCTTACCTCTAGAAGAAAACCTTTGTGAAAGAGAACCTCTGGTTCTAGAAGAGGGGCTGGAACTAGATGAAGGAAGAGAAGAACCACATGTGAATGAAGACCCTAAATTACATAGTCTACCTCCTCTTCTACTCCTATTAGGGGCAAGAGGAAAGGTATCAACTATGGGGACTCTCCTAGGGTTAGGGTTTGATGAAGACATGACAGTACGAGGAAGGTGAAGAATAAGAATTGAATATTCTGAAAACTTTACGAGGAAGATGGAAACAATAATTGAATATTCTGAAAGCTTTGAACTTTATGTGAGAAAGAGAAAGATAAAAACTATATTTATACTAAGAAGCAACCGTCAAAGGAAAATGTGTAATGATGGAAAGGTCATAATGAGAACTGACGCTTCGTAATTGGTGAAGCCGTAAAAAGGCCTTAAAAATCGCTACAAAATCGCAGAACCAATAAAAAGATGTCGTATGTAATAAGCATTAAATGGAAATGATAATTGAAGCGTCGATTCAATAATAGCATTAATGGCGGCAAAAATCCCGCTTTAATAAAATCCGCATCCAAATATTCAATTGATGAATAAATGGCAAGTGGGGGACTATCTGTATTGGAAAAAATTGAGTTTATACATATCGAAGTGATTGAAAGATAACATGTCATGACACGAAGGCTGGTCAAAGAATGATCATTAGCAAAGAGGCACGAGTTGCAACAGATACGAGCGGAGCCACACGCAAAGGCACGAGCAGATATTCAAAAGACTCGATGCTCGTACCTATTTAAATCTAAAAGTTAAAGAGAATGAATCTGACAGCACAAGAGAGTTCAGATACAATATTTAATAAGCATTAAATACTAAAAACGTTAGACAATCTGTATTAAATTATAATGATTATGTAACGTAACATTTAATGCATTTAATTATCTATAATGACCTTATTATGATAAAGGCAAAACGTAAATCTTAGAGATAGCTATAAAAGGGAGAAGACTAGTCATTTTTAAGGACACGAAATATCAGTTGAATATTCTGATTTACTTTGTTTCTACTATCTATCTTATTGTTCTCAAAATCAATTTCTTTTATTCATTTTCGATTATTAGTAACCCGAGTTGTAATGACCCGGCCGGTCGTTTTTGGAATTTATGCCTCGATCCCCCATTAACTGTTTTCCCTAAGTTCATTTCTGCTATTGTGGTTTACCGGGATGTTCGGTATTAGGATTCGGAGTGTTTTGGGACACTTAGTCCCTAAATGAGAGCTTAAGAGTTGAAAAAAATGGTCCGTATTCGGAACAGTGTGAAGATGACCTCGGAATGGAAATCTGATGGTTCTGTTAGCTCTGTTAGGTGATTTCAGGGTTAGGAGCGTGTTCGGAATATATTTTGGAAGTTTGTAGCTCATTTAGGCTTGAAATGCCGAAGTTTGAAATTTTGAAGTTTCGGGTCCGATAGTGAGTTTTTTATCCGAGGGTCGGATTGGAATTCCGGAAGTTACAGTAGCTCTCTCATGTCATTTGGAATGTGTGTGCAAAATTTCAAGTCATTCGGACAAGGTTTTGATAGGTTTTTGATCGAAAGTGTGTTTGGTTAGAATTTGAAGTTCATAGGCTTGAATCTTTGATTAATTCGTGTTTCCGGCATTATTTTAGGTGGTTTAAGGATTTGAGAAAGTTTGAATGATGTTATGGGATATGTCCGTAGGTTTGGTTGAGGTCCCGGGAGCCTCGGGTGTGTTTCGGATGGGCTACGGGTCATTTCCTCCTATTTTTGAACTGTTGTTGCTGCTTCTAGTGTGCCTTCTTCGCGTTCGCGTCATGTCCTTCGCGTTTGCAAAGGCTTATTTTGTCTACCGGGAAATCCTTCTATGCATTCGCGTTTAGAGCCTCGCGTTCGCGAAGCTCTGCCTCGTCCTTCATCGCGTTCGCGTCGCCTTCCACGCGTCGCCTTCCACGCGTTCGCGTTGGGCAAATTGAAGGACCTTTATTTTTCTTCAACGTGTTCACGTGAACTGTCCCGCGTTCGCGTAGCTTGCTGTGCCAGACCTTCGCGTTCGCATCCCTCCCTTCGCAAACGCGAAGGACATTTTGGGGACCTTCTATTTTTCTTCTTCGCGAACGCGTGAGACCTGTCGCGTTCGCGATGGTCTAAATGTCTGGGCAGACAGATTTAATCCCAAATTCGAGAGTTTCTTCATTTTATCACATTTTTTTACTTGGGAGCTCGGTCCTTGGCGATTTTTGGAGGGATTTTCACCTGGGCAACTTGGGTAAGTGTTTCTCACTCGATTTAGAACAACTTCGATGAATCTCCTCTTAATTTCATCCTTTAATTTCAGTTTTTGAATGAAAAATGGGTAGAACTTCATAGACCGAATTGTTGGATTTTGAAGGAGTGTTTGACCTCCGATTTGAGAGATTTTTATATGGTTAGACTCGTGAGAGTACGAGGGTTCTGAAA